>LQNS02276925.1:5380587-5410234 GCA_001587735.2 Parhyale hawaiensis | reverse complement strand
AATGAAGAACAGAAGAAAAATAAGAAGCAAATAAGAGAAGAGGAGATTCCGCACCGGCCTAGAGGCATTACGCAAACGTATAGGTTATTGCGTGAATTCTTCACGCACGGGTCCACTAGTACAATAAGAATGGGCAACGGGAATTGCACATACATAATATTTTGATTGAATATATTCTCGGTGCAGTATAAATTCAGGTACACGCGAAAATTCGCATGGTTTTTACATCTCTTATCTGATGCAAAAGTGCGTACGAACTTAATACGATGTAACTATACCGTTGTATTTTAGGGTGAAATAGGCAAGCGAAATGCGCAAACGTAGCCGGTTACTAAAATTTATATGCTGCATGCATCGATCGTATTAACTGTCATTTATTGTATATAGACTATAATAGAGAGAGTTCATCTTAGCTTCTGTTTTTTTAGGAAAAGAAATTAAAGCTGACTAATATGGCCTCTTGGAAACAATAATATTATAGGCTTAGTGAAGCATGTTAACAGGCACCATTGTTTGTACAGACTATCCCTATATTGTATGAAAGGAAAGTGGTAGTGTGCCAACGTCAACTGAATATTCCGCTAACGTATTTGTTTGCGTGCAATTGCCACAGTTTGTTGAATTACATCAAAAATAGAGATATTTATTGACATGTAGGTACTCACACATGGGTAAGTTTCCTGTCATACGTACATTAGTTTCACACATACAACATTCTAAAAGAATTTTAACCTGTATGCAGTTGATACGCATCGCTGCTTACATCCTTGTGCAAGTGAGACCGAACGTAACGGAAATCGGCATTGACACGTGAAATGCATTAGACTGCGTGCTTGAGTTCTTTGCATAACTTCAATTACATTTGTTACTTTTAAATTTATTTTGTCATGCAAACTAACTCCTAGTTATGGTTTCACAATGACTTAGTATCATAGGTATGTATCGCTGTTAGAATAACTAAGACTCTTAGATTTAATTATATTGGCAGCAGTAGACGGACCATGAGGCCCATTCCCACAGAGACCGAGACTTACGCCCCGGCCCTCTATGAGCTATTGCCATTATGTTAGCCTGATATAGATGAAAGAGTAGAGAAGAAGAAGAAAAATGGAAGATCTCAACCACCAGTTGATCATAAATGCACGCAAGTGCAATTCATATCCGCTGATCTGCGGAGCTCAAGAGTTTATTACTCCTGGTGGAGGACGTGTTCTTAGTTACGGAGGACATCTTTCCCGATGTTTGTCAAGTCGATTTTAAAAAGAGTTGACCGTCTCCGCACCGACAACGTCGGAGGGGAGTCTATTCCAAATGTTCACTATGAAATACGGAAAGAACTGCTGACTTCAGGTTGTTCTTCAAGCTTTATGCTTGAGTTTTTTGCCGTTATTTCACCAACGATCATTATGGTCTTTTTTTCAAAAAGTCCCGCTGTAGGTACGTCGTTGAAGCCAGTCAAGTACTTTAAAGTTTCTATTAGTTGCCTCCTGAGTCGTCTTTACTCGAGAGAGATTATGCTCAATTCTTGTAGGCGACGTTTGTATGGCTGGTTTCGCAGATGAGGTATCAATTTTGTAGCTCTGCGTTGTGAATTTTTCCATGGTATCGATATCTATGCACAGATGCAGCGACCAAAATTGAACAGCAAATTCCAAGTGTGGCCGCACTAGCGCCTTGTACAAGGGAATGATGATGTCCTTGGATTTGTATTCGAAATTCCTGGTGATGAATCCCAGTACTCTGCTAGACATTTGCACACTCATATTAAATTGCTGACTGTATTGTAATTTGTTTGTAATAGTTATTCCCATGTAATGTTGTTGGGTGACAGCTGCCAATTCTGACTCGTTCATTGTCAATTGGGTTGAGGGGTTCCCCGGCCCAACATGCATTACAGAACATTTGTCGACATTAAAGTTCATCTGCCAAGTTGTGCTCCATTCCACGAGATGGTCCAGGTCTTTCTGGAACTCAGCGCTTTTCCTGGCAGAATGGCATAGTTTAGTATCATCAGCAAATTTACTGATTTTACCACGGATATCATGATCGAGATCATTAATGTAAATAATGAACCGAAGTGGGCCAAGCACGCTGCCTTGTGGAACCCCAGATAATACCTGCGTCCAGTCGCTTGTCTCACCTTCAAGCTTCACTCGCTGTTGCCGACCAGTAAGCAATGCTCTGATCCAGCGTAAAAAGTCTCCCTGAATGCCATAGGCTTCCAATTGTTTCATTAACTGGTGGTGGGGGACTTTATCAAAAGCCTTTTGGAAGTCTATATACACTAGATTCACACCCCTTTCTTCATCTATAATTTCCGCCATTTTCGAGAAAAGTCCAGTAGGATTGTTAAGCAACTTCTTCTATCTCAGAAGCCGTGCTGAGTGCCGGAGATCAGCTGATGTCATCTGCTATGGTAGCCAAAATTCTCAGATGATATGGAATCATTTTACACATTCAACATATCCACTCTTCCGCAGCTGCCTCTGAAATGCCATACACACACGGCTCTCTATGGTGGCATCCTCTGCCAGCTGCTCCTGCGAGGAGGCCCTCCTTCTGATTCCAGCTGACAGCTGTGGCCTCGCTTGATAGCGACTGCGGTGGTTGGAGTTAGACCTTTCCTCGAGATCCATTATATCTGTCAGATTCTCAAGCGAATGCAGCTCACTTTCTATTCCACCTTTCGATATTGAAGCTATTTTATTCGTTTTGTTACTTTCAGTCACCATGAAAGAGTTCCCTAGCAGCAATGCCTTTATGTATATTTTCCTTCGTTAATAGCTCATGCAGGGAAGAGCGCTTTTCAACTGCTGTATGTCTCATTTTTTTTATCTTCGCTCGTCGTTTTTCTTTCAAAAGCAGCCGTGGTACACTGCTTGCCAATTGTTCTTTCATAACTACAGTTACCACATTGTGTGGAGAGTAAAGCGCCGAAAATTTTCAAGTGATTTAGTGCATACCTCTCCCTTATCCACACGACTTTTTTTTCACTATGGAAGTAAATGGGTTCATAACGCGATGATATAGATATATATCACTCATATTTCAATACAATCAATATGTTGTGAATCATTAGCAAATACGCAGATATGATACAACATACAGTAAAATTTTCTCGCACAACGTGGTTATTATACCTTTATTGTTCTCAATTTACTTCATACAATCTTTAACATAAAAGTACCTACTACATTGATAAATTTCACAGATAATCAAAGAACAAACCCATTAAAAGCTACTCTGAGCATAGTTAGTTGGTTGATGCCAGCTCAGCCCACTATTCACATACAGTGAGCTCTCACCTTTAACTCTCTTGAATTTATTTTGACTCGCCCTAAATGACTATTTGCATTGAATGATGGTTAACATATGCTGTTCTCGCCGTTTTAGAAAAAGAAAAGGCCAAGTTTTTGTGATTGAACAGAAGTATTTAGGGGTAACTATGCCTGTGTTAAAATATTTCAATTCAAATAATTTGATGTAAAATATTAATGTAAGCTATTTAAACTGATAATTTTTCTTTATAACCTTAAAATATTTTGTAATTTTCATCAACTATGAGATGAAATCAATGTAATATTGCCATAGAACCTTAGACGTCATGAACCAGTAGGGGGTCCGTGCGTGAACCACAAGGGGTTCGTAGGTTCATAAGCACCCCCCAAAGGGAAACACTGCTGTATGCTGTTCATAGTTGCGGTAATTCCAGTAAGTAAAGTCGGTCACACTTTCTTGCTCACAGTCGTTCACTAAAAGCAGATCGATCATAGCCATTCATCTATTCCTTCGCGATTCCCATGCATGCCTTCCTTCCACTAAGCATCCTTGGCCACATCATTTGGGTCACAGTTCTTCAGGTACTTCCTAAATATGGGGGTCAGTATATCTACTCCCACACGATTTTCATGACATATGTGCCTACTACACTAACCGTCCTCGGTCGCTTCACTTGGATCGCTGACCTTCAGCTGTGTAGCGGGGTTAGCATCCATCACCGCACGATTTTCATGAATACGTCTATTCCAGTAATAGACTGGCAGCCCAGAGCATTTTGGTCAAACGGAGGAGATACCAATACCTAAGGACAGTAACCTATGGGAGAAGGCTGGGTATCTCTGCTGCATGTGGTCTTTGGGTGCCCCCCTATCAAAATTAGTAAAAAAAATACATTGGATCAAACATCATTGGTACCGAATGAAACTTTGCGGATTGGAGCATGCGTATCGCGATAAATATGAATTGATGCATTCCAGAAAAAAATCGTGCTGTCTTACGCCCCCCAGACCCCCCAAAAAGCATTAAAAATATTCCAAATTAAACATTGGCGATACTACGTCGAACCAAATCAAATTGAACAAGTACATTCCACTGATAGCAGAAACCCCTATCCCAAACAAGATGTCTGCTGTCAAAGGCCCCCAGACACCCCCAAAAATGAACCCTTGCAGCCACTTAAGCAGAGATAGGACAATGTTAACACTGACATGACTCTAGAGGTAACTTTATGAGTGTGACTAAATGTCAGCATCAGAGTCACTGTCATCACTCCATGCTGACTCTGAAAGGGAATCCTCTGCTGCATCATGCTCATCATCCTACTCATTATCTTCTTCGCTATCATGAGTCTTGTCCTTTACTTGAAAAAGATCTTCTGGCAAAGAAGGCCCTGTAAACCAAATGGGGACGTGGCACCTATTCTTCTCCTTCCATCCGTAGTGATGTGGGTCCAAGTTGTTAGCTGGCTCTTGTGAATCAGCTCTTTCCATATCTTGCTTATCAGCTGTGACGTCGCAATTTTTGTTTGAGAGTTTCAGAGCACGGTGGTAGTATGGCACAATCGACTTTCTTGATGTTAGTTGTAGGGTTTTCCTGAAATGACGAAATAGAAAAAGGCAGCGATCCATTAGTTATTTACTCATAGACCTATCGGCTGATGTCCATATTTTACCCAAATAGAATGACAGCTACAGAAAATAGTCACCTCATCAGTTCTAATTAACAATTCAAAACACACTAGCTAAATTCTCACAGGAACCATCCCCTAACGTATCTGATTCATCTTCCAAGCCATTTGACAGAGCTTCACGTAGCGGGCTTCGTTTACACCCTTGACATCAGCCTTCGTGCCATATAAAGCACAGATGAACTCTTCAGCTAGCTTCTGGTCGGACTCATCTTCTGTGGTGAGATTGTTGGAAAACCTAATCAAGTTTCCTCTATATCTTTTTGTAGAACTTCAAGTGGCTTAACTTTACCCTTTTGGTAAAATGCACTAGTACAGTCACAGCACGTTAACGCGTATAGCCCTGGTAGTGCTGAGGGAAGTCCCTTTGCTTGGACTCTAATGCAGTGGCAATTGAGCAGATATCAATAAACCGGCGGGTGTTCCCAGAAACACAGTCCATGATGATGTGGTCGTAAGGGCTGGACATCTTACTGTTGAAATCCCTACCACACTTCCCAACAAGTATTACTATGACATCAGTATCTGATGCTCGGACCGTCACGTTTCTTTTGGTGCTGGCTAGGTGAAAAGCAATGCGGATGTCTGCCTCCTCATGGCCCCCTCGAGATAGTCTGGTTTCTAGACATTTAACTTTGATGCTGTGTAGTAGAACTTAAGACTGACACATCTGCCTCAATGAGACAGCAACAACGTTTTTCTGCAGATGATGGGACCATAGTGGCTCTCTTGCCATACCTTGAGCAAAAATCCGGCAAGCTGATCTTTGAATTTCCCAGTCTGCAGCAGCTTCTGGCAACTTTGCCTTGAGATTGATCTGGACCAGCTATTATAAAGGGGCGATCCTCAACTCAACGCAGCAGCTTCTCGTTTGATTTCAGCGACATCGGATGGTAAGGTGTCGAATTAGACATGGATTTTTTCTACTCGGCTCCCACAAACTGAAGTCAGGGGTGATCTAGCAAGGGTTCTATATGAAGTGATGGTCCCAAGGATATCAATAAAAAGTTGATTGTGCCCTACTACCACCATGCTCTGAAACCCTAAGCTGGCTAAGCTGATTAGCAAGATATGGGAAAGAGCTGATTCACCACAGCCAGCTATCATCTTGGACATACTTGACTACGGATGGAAGGAGAAGAATGGGTGCTACGTACCCATTAGTATTACCGGGCTGCGTTTGTGTCAAAAGCTGGGTGCAGCACCCCGTGCACCTGAGCAAGTGCGTGCGCTCGTGCATACGCATAATGTACAGCATGCCCTTACCTGCTTTCTCTGTCACACATCCCTACCCCTCCCTCTTTAAAATTGCCAGATACCGCCATTCTCGAGAGACCATTCTTTATCGAAACGATAAGTTTATTTAGATGAAAAGCATACAATACTAAAAGTTGCAGTATTATCTATTGCTGTCGTAGGTGTCGCCACGATAATTAGAGAGAATGCAATTGGTATTTAATGCTATTGCAGAAACATAAAATGATATTATATAACATGTGGGACTGAACAAACAGTTGTATGCTAGCAGTACAGCGCTTTGCGTCCTTCACAAAACGTCCGCAACTGCCCTTCACAGCGTAGATATTTTTCTGTTGTAGCAGTCGGAGAAGAAAAAGTGCCTGCGGAAGGCTTTTTTGAAAATTTCAAGACAACAGAAAGTAACTGCGATTGCATATATACTCTTGGGAATTGTCCACGTAAAGCTGCTGCTATGGAGCAAGAAGATTCCACACAGGATTCTGTGCCTTCAGACGTAGACATCATTGACTCGCCCTACAAGATACTTAGATACTTCTCAAGACACTCCATTATCTGAGCGGGCTTCGACACTAGAATTGTTATATAATTCTTTACATTTGCTCGCTTCATCTGAAGTTAGAAGGGGCTTAAAATGTTTTAAGTTGAGATTAGGAAAAATTAAAACCAAATCTCAACTGGCAACTTTTCTTCGCACTGCAGGCAGCATAATTTTCTACAAGAGGATCGTGGGCAGAAAGATAGTGTGCCAACCGACAAGCGTGACAAAGAGGAAGGCTGGAGTCTCAAGAGGAAATTTGGGGCTGCTCTGTTGAAAGGCCGTGGCATTTCCTACAAAAGGAAAAGATGTTTTAGCAAAAATATCAATAAGAACAAGCCTAATGCCAAGATTCATTAAAAATTAACGAAAACTGCTGTATTTTATTTTCCATATAATTATATTCTATATATAAACTGCATTAGCTACGTACAGTTATCAGCCAGCAAATAGCAGTGATATTGACTTAATTTCTTATCAACTTCTCAGTCGGTTATTATAATTGCAAAAACGACCATAGAAGGTGCCAAAAACCACAGCTTTCTCCTCAATTGCTATCTACGTACGGTCGAACGATTGTGACACGAAACGAACAGTTTCGAAATGCGATACATTTCACTGTTTTGGCTATGGATACACTCCGGTTAGTTTGTTCAGTCCCACAGGGCTATCTAATATTTTATATTTCTGTAATAGAATTAAATACAAATAGCATTCTTTCTAATTATCGTGACGATACTAACGACAACAATATATAACTATATAACTTCTAGTATGGTGTGCATTTTTTCTAAATAAACTTATTTCGATAACGAATGCTCTGTAGAATGGTGGTATGTGACAATTTCAGAAAGGCGTGGGCGTCCTTCCATTACATTATAAGTATGCACGAACGCACTCCCTCGGGTGCTCGCCTGCACGGGGCCGTGTGGCACGGGGTGCTGCACACAGCTCTCGACACAAGTTCTACCGGGCCTTCCTTGCCAGACGATCTTTTTCAAGTAAAGGACACGACTCATGATAGCGATGAAGATAATGATGAGCAGGATGCTGAATATGATGCAGCATAGTCATCATGGAGTAATGACAATGACTCTGAAGCTGACATTTAGTCACACTCATAAAGTTACTTCTTGAGCCATATCAATTTTCACTTTTTCCTATATATTTCTGCTCAAGTGGCCGCAAGGGTTCATTATTAGGGGTGTCTGGGGGCCTTCAGCAGCAGACATTTGGTCTGGGATTGAGCTTTCTCTCATCCGGGGCATATACCTGCTAATTTTGATTTAATTTGATGTGGTGTCACCAATATTTGATCTGGCCGAAATATTGGACCCCCTTTTGGGGTCTGGGGACCTAAAACTGCACAAATTCTATCTGTTGCCTGGTGCACATGCTATCTAAATTCTATTGCAGTTGCTTGTATCCGGTACATTAAACATTTGTTTTAGCCTAATTTTGCTAAAGTGGCCGCAATGGTCCATTTTTCGGGAGTCTGGGGAACCTTGCACAGCACACATTTTATCTGGGATAAGGTTTTCTGCTGTATTTGTTACCTCCGCCAAGGAGGTTATGTTTTCGTCGTGTTTGTCTGTCTGTCACCAAGATAACTCAAAAAGTTCTGAACCGATTTGGACGAAATTCATAGGGATTGTTAGGTATGTTAGGAGGAACAGATGATTAACTTTAAGTGAAGATATGTCCATCCGTTTGTTCGTTTGTTTGTCTGCCTCATTTTTTCAATGCCTTAACTCAAAAAGTTATGGATGGATTTTTATGAAATTAACATGATTTTTTAGGTATATAACAAAGAGTTAATGACCAACTGTGGCAATGATCCGTTTGTTCGTTCGTTTGTCACTGTTTTTAATATTATGCTTGTTAGCACAATAACTCTGAAAATAATGAATGGATCTTATGAAATTCACAGAGTTATTAGTTATGTTAAAAGACATTAATGATCAAAATTTGGAGCAGATCGGTTTGTTCGTTTGTATGTTTCACTCATGTTTGTCCTAGCGTTTGTTAGCAGTATAAATGAAAAAGTTATGAACGGATCTTCAAGAAAATTGCACAAGCTCTTATTACTATTAAAAGGCTCAAATGATTAGAGTTTGGAGTTTATACAAAGAAGATTATGGTCTCAGAGCCAATTTTAATTTTTTACTGCCGTTGCCTCGCTTGGCGGAGGTATGCGTTCTCAGCGTGCTCTAGTTGAATTTTATTTGGTTAGATGTAGTATCGCCAATTTTTAATCTGGCCTAATTTTCTTATCCCTTTTTTGGAGTCTGGGTCCGTAAAACAGCATGAATTTTGTCTGGTCTGTATCATTTCATAGGTACTTATCGCAATACACATGTTTCAATCCACAAGGTTTCATTTGCTACCAGTGATGTTTGATCTAATGCATTTTTCTCATATTTTCGGGGTGGGGGTACCCAGGGACCACACGCAGCAGAGACACCCAAGCAGACTTTCATATCTGCTCATGATGAGCCTCCTCCCATAGGTTAGTGTCCTTAGATATTGGTATCTCCTTCGTTTGACCAAAATGCTCTGGGCTGCCGCTCTATACCCCCCTCACTCGCATCGCTTGGATCGCAATCCATCAGCTGTGTAGCGGGTTAGCATCCATCACCGCACGCTTTTCATGAATGCGTCTATTCCAGTAACCATCCTCAGTCGCATCGCTGGGATCATAGACCTCCAGCTATGTACCTACGGGTTTAGCATCCATCACCTCACGATTTTCATGAATGCGTCTATTCCAGTCAGCATCCTCGGTGACACCATCTTGATCACAGTCCTTCACTGCGAGCGCCAAGCCTCGCTAAGCCCTAACACCACCGAAGGCGCTAATGCCCGCAAGACAGCTATAACGCTCACAGTTAATTACAGAGACTCGCACTCCCTTCACGGCTCAGTGCACGCCGTCTCCTGCTGCTCACACTCTGCAGGTGCTGTATTCGGAGGCCATCACCGGATCGTTATTTGGAGGCTTAACTAATCTCCTGGTTTCTAATTCCTACAGTATATGTGCAGTAGCGTTTTGTATAATCTTGTGAAAAATGCATCGGGCTGGAACTTCTTCACTGAACGAATTAGTGACACCTTAAGCGTAAAAAGATAAGCAGCCAGCAGATACTAGTTTTGGCATATTACATAACTTTACTACACGCGTAAATATATATAACTCGATGATGACGCTGGCCAGACGCAATCAGTGTGATGAATTTTATGATTCTACTATACGGTAATACGCAGTTTGTTTGTTGATTAGCTGCTTGTTTGCTAGTTCTCTTCGCACCGCTATTAGAAGTAAATAACAGAAATTCAAAGAAGTCGTAACTTAGCTACAGTTGAACTCGAGGTACTGAAGACGTCTGAAGTGCATGTAAGACGTAGTACGGATGCCAAATCCCTCTTTCCACAGCAAAGTTTGAATTACTATGAGCACATGATGTTGAATTTGAATGGAAGATCAACGGAAGAAAAGGGAAATATTTTTTTTAGAGCAGAAACACTAAGAAGAGTGAAAAATGGGAGTTTCTTAGAAACAATTAATATTTTTGTCATCACTTCATAACGGCTGGGACCACTAGCGGTAGACTTGCGTGCTGAGCGCATTACACTGAACGTTGCGAGGTCGATACCAACCCAGGCAAGTGAGCCCTTAACGCGCTTACTCAGCATTTTGTTGTCTGCACAGCTGCTGCGAGGACACTGACCTTTGGCGGGAACGAGAAGGATTGGAGTTTGGGTCGTTGCATAAGAGCCTTCCGTTGATGGTGTTTTAGCTCTTGACGACCCATTATGGACTCCAACTTTACACTCCTCTTTGTCCTGTTGGCCTATATCTGCAGCACGGACCAGTGCGTGTGGGTTTCCCAGAAGGGGCTGCAGTCATGTTGACTTTACCTTTAAAGGAATTATGGCTCAATTCCAAGCAGAGAGGCTTAGCTGAACTCTTGTCTTCTCGGCCCTGCTGTTCATCTAATTGTGGTGCTTCTACCTATATTTGTGTAAATTATTTTAAACGATTATAATTCTGACTTACTTCAAGATAAACTACTGCAAGAGCTTTAGTAGTTGTGTCTAGCTGCACCTTTTTAGCGCCTGTGCCCGAATTTCGCTAATACAAGTAGCCTGTTCACAGTTATTTATGGCCACCTAATTCATACATGGTAAGTTCTTCGCGACAGCACCCTCTCGGTAAATTCACTACCCGTTAAATTCAAGAACTGGTAAATTCATTACCTGGTAAATTTATCGCCTGCTAAATACATCGCTCATTAGATACGTACATACATCCATTACGAGAGAACTTGTCATTATTCAGATGCGTTGAAAACACACAGGGAGCATAAGGTGGACGGACTCTAGGGTTACGTTAGGTTTGCCCGTACTATACTATCTGTATTCGCCTACGTTACCTCAGCCCCAGCTAAGACTTCAGGACATCATACTCTCGTGTCCGCCTTTCCCTGCTTTAATCGTTGTCGAAAGCGTATTGAGTGCACTGCTCTTCTCTCTTGACTTGCTGTTCCTATGCTTTGTGTTTTCAGTTCAGTGAAACTCCTAAAACGTAGACAGGCTTATGGTCTCAGTATCAAACGTAGTGTCTCTTTGGAGATGGCCGTTAGACAGTATGATTGTTCCCCTATATTCGTAAAACATTTTCCTTGGCTAACACCATGCGTTATCCTGAAGTTGTCCAATTGAATATAAGTACTGCTAGTTAATTTTCACTGCACGTTTTTGTTGGTCTTCGATATGGGGCCGGACGTTGCTACACCCCACGCCATCTGGCGCTATATAGAGGTCTCGTTGTCAGACGTGTTTTTCATCTTCGGGAGTCTACTTTAAGAAAATTTCTCTGTTTTGAAAGTTTCTGTTCGAGAAGCTTAACAAAATATTAAGCATGTTCGATTAGGCGCCAGAATTAAGCTTTCGGGACATGAAATGTCTGAAAGTTCTGTCAGAAGCTTTGTCTTTGCTACTTCGAATCGCAGTGCAATTAAGTGTTGCAGAAGCTACGCTATTACCTGGAGCCTGCTAATAATGCCATATTATTGGGTGAGATTGAAGTTCTGGAAATTTTGTGAGTAGCCAGTTGAAGAACCTCCATACGACAGGTGGGCCGTGGAAGCCAGCGTGCCTGCGAGTAGTGCCTGGCAAGGCTTAATTTGGCGCCCAATCGAACAAGAGCAGTCTAACATTACTAACATTATACAAGTTCTTCGTTAAAGCACCGCCGTGTTCTATCTGGCTAGTACTCGACTTACCTAACGTTTTAACTTAGCAGGAATTGGTCCCATTCATCTCTTTCAAAATCAAAATAGATAACCCTCGTGAGGCGCACGATGGGTTACAATCCCAGGTGGCAATCATATTATTATATTAATATTATTATAAAGTTGGATTTCGGTGAAGTAAAAGCAATGAATTGTCTTCGTGCAGAGCCATAAAATTACGAAAGAACATGTTTTCACACGTATGTTGCTCAAGTTATTCGTACGGATGTGCAACGAAAGATGAGTTCAAGCCTCATTAAACAATACTATGGTGTTGTTTTAGGAGAGTAAACAGAACACTACTTAGCATGTCGATAGGATGTGGACTTATACATGGTAATACTCCAATGCTGAATCATAGCGCATGGCTGCAGCAAGTCAGGAAAGAAGAGGGAGAACAGAATAAAACAAGATTTGCAGGAGTATCAAAAAAGAAGGAAGCAAAGTGGACACGAGAGACAAACGCCCTGAAGGCATAACTAATGGTAAAATAACCTGTATGGGGGTCCCACTGGGAGCGAGAATTCCCATATAACAGAAAGGCGATCCTACCGTACATATCCTTAAGGCTTAATCCCAGGTAGCAAAAATTGTTAAGTTATTTTTAGAATAATCTTATGATGTAACATTTGGTTATATTATCCCCAATGCTGAAATAATATTATTATTTACACGATTATTTTAATGTTAGGATAACATTATTCGGAAATATTAAAATAATATTGTTGCATAATGCTAGATGTTGCGATGAAATAAATATTGAAACAATGTTTCAAATATCATTTTAGTATTAATAAAATATTACCTCCTAATAACTGTCAAATTATGGCTATCTGTAATATTGAAATAATGTTACATGACTTTTTAATTACATTATTTTATTGTTATGTTGTCCATGTTATTTTATTATTGTTTACTAACATTAAAATATTACACGCTAGACTATGGTAGACCCTGGAAAGACCGAGTGTGCGGCCGTCGCCGTGTTGTTCCACTGAGGATCCTGGGACAAGTTCCCACTCAGGCGTAACCTGTCCTTCGACAAAAACTTGGCGAGAGAGTTTCAGGCATAAACAACGTTATTTTCTAGTTTTATCTCGAACCGTATATGCAAAAGCAGATGGGTCTCCGCCTTAGACATTGAACAACGGATGATCAGATTCAAGAAATGTACTCAACTCTATACATTACAATAGGTTTGCACGTATACAGATGTAAACTTCATGTGATACTAGTTGAAATTGCACATTCGAACATATATTTCTCGCATGCAGTGGACAACATCAGAAAATAAACATAAGTGTAAAATACATATTCGAACGGTGACTCAACCAAGTTACAGGCTTGCGCCGTGTATTTCACTTGTTAGTCTAAAACATTAGTTTAACATTAGGAATAACGTTAAATTAAGATTTTGTTGAACATTAAATCAATGTTAGGAGAAAATATTGATGAGTAACATTATTATAATATTATCATAGTATAAGATATATACATAACAAAGAAATATTGCGCTGTAATCTCAAAATAACATTATAATAACATACCAGAAATAATATATAACACGAAAAAAACATTCACGTTCTACCAATTGTTAGTGTCGAATGCCCTGGAAATATAAAATTAAGTTAAAAATGCTCATTACTGCTTTATCTCTAAGAATTTTTTATGTATTGAGGAAATTTCCAACAAGACATATTTTAACCGAGGAAAGGGCATTTACCGGAAAAGTAGGGTGGTGTTCAGTTTAAACTGACTGACAATGGGGACTTTTACAAGATTATTATAATATTGCACGTCCCATTTTTGCGAAGTTTCTTTAATTTAATTACACAATTGTCTTCCCAATTTTTTCGTTTTAATAAAATAAACTCTTTAATAAACAATGTGTCAATGAGAATCTGAAACACAAAATATGCAAAGTCAAGCGTTGAAATGGCAATCATGAATTAATGAGGCAGGGTGAGGTCACCAAATACAGTATCCACCAGCCGATGAATTTACCAGACAATGAATTTGCTTGACGATGAATTACTCGGTATGAATGCAGTCGGTAATGAATATACCAATATCAATTCATTGGGTACACGAATTTATCAGCTGATGAATTAACCGCCATGAGTATACCAGGAAAACGAACTTATCTAGCGACAAGTTTACTTGGCAATAAACTTATTCTTAAGTCAAACGGCTGCGATGAATTCAGCAGGTGATGAATTTAATAGACAGGTGATTTGAGCGATTTTGTTGTGACGAATTTTCCAGTTCCCCAAGTCGCCCAGTGCTGCGCTGGGCTTTTGTACCTGCAAGACATGGTACTCTTCAGTACATTATTATACTGTTGTTGTTGCTGTTATTATTCGTCTACTTGTTTTAACCATCTCATTATTTTATCGCTTACGGCATTTATCTGAGAGCTTCTGCCTCTAAGTTCTGGAGGTAAAGCTTCAGGTATCATATGTATCACTTGCAGCGATAGCGCAAGGCTCACATTTCATCGCTGAGTCCTACGCGTACTTTTAAGCGATGCCCCGCAGGAACTAAAAAAAAGCCGCGGATGAGTGTGCGTCGTCCCAAATGACTTACGGTGCCCCAAACAATTTATAAAGAAGTTCCCGTAATTTTTCAGGTCAGAAAAGACCCTCTGGAGTAGGGTAATCCTCTTCTTGCTGCGCTATTGTTACAGAGAGCGATGATGTTTTCCTTCCGCCCTATGAAAAACGACACTTTGATTCCTTTAGCGCACACCTCGCGTCATTTGATTTATTCTCCTCTTGATAAAAGGCTTCCTTTGAAGACCTCAGCTACCGGGTGCGGTCCCCCGATCTTTGCCATGAGCGGAAAAGAACAAATTGTGAGGGATATGATACAGTTTAATAGTAGAAAATACGAGAACTACTTATCTCAGAGTTATGATCCAAATATCCATATCAGTTTTTCGAAAATTATTATTCCATGCTGAAATTCTGTCTTCTTTTTTTCAAACAATATGCTTCTCATTCGGTTTCAAGTGCCGATATTAGGTGACACGCGGCAATATAACGTTGACTATTTTGTATGCTTGTATTTATGTGTAAATGGGTAACTCAGAAAATGATACAGATCAGTGTTGTCTGCATGTGCCTGAGATACCGCTTTGCCGACTGTTAAGGATATTTTCTATGCGAGGTGGATGATTAATATCCTCCATTCGCTACAGATTCAGTTACGGGAGCAGATAAGCTGTAACGCTTATTTATGGCTGGTTTTTGAGCATCTTTAAGAAGTCCCGTTTTCACTATCATCTGTAATTTTAGTTTAAAAACTTGAATTAAAACATTGGAAATATCCCTCATTCCCAAACAAAAAAGTGTCCTATGCCGATATTAAGGTGACTGGGCCCCTTGAAAATACATGTAACTCTCGACTTTTACGAGAGATGCGGGCCTGATGCAATCGTATTATTCAAGATACGGTATGTTCGTAAATGTCGAGAAACGATCATAGTTAACAAAGAAAATTGTATTTCAAGCATGGACTATGTTAAGTTGACCGGAGAACTTTTTCGTTATTCTACAACAGTGTACAGGTATTATACAGTAAACAAAACCAATTCAAATATTGTACAAGGAGATTGCCTCGTGGCATAAGACCATCACCCGCGAAAAGTGCTGAGTCAGGAGTTACAAATGCAACTCCATCATATTAGGTGACCAACTTAACCCAATTTTTTAAATTTTTCACATCTAGGTTAACCTACCTTACTCCCTCCTAAAAACTTTAAACATTGCTCAATTCCATCTTCCTCATTTTGGGTGGACAAACAAACAAATAAACGAACAAACAAATATACGTACTGAAATCCTAAACGAAAACTTTATCACCACTCTCGCTTTGAACGAGGGTGATAATTATTAAATGCTGAAAAATAGGTAATAAAAGAAATACTAAATTTGGAACAAATATGTTTTACCGACGTAAAAGTGCATACTAATATATATAAAATGAAAAATATCAATGCCTAATAATACATTTCTTCATCAAAAGTATTTAGAACCGGACGGCATGCAAAATCGTACTATTCGAGAGTAGAAGACACACATCGCAAAATTTGAGATTGGTCCACAAAACAACGTTCGTAAAAGGGGAGTATCGTCAAAGTCGTGACACGTAGAAGTCGAGTTACATGTATAGTATTTTACAACACATGTTTCCTTTTTAACATTTGTTTTCATGGTAGACTGGTTACCTGGTAGACTGGTTATGGTAGACTGGTTACCATTACCTTCATCAAGAAGATTATGCTTCTGTCGAGTTTGCCTGTTTGTTTGGCTTTTTGTCTGTCTCTTTGCCTGTTTTTGGTCTGTCTCTTTGTCCATCGGCTTGTCTGGCTTTCGCCAAGCTAACTCAAAAAGTTATGGGTGAATATTTCCGAAATTTACAGGGATTGTTAGGTATGTCTGGAGGAACAGATGATTAACGTTTGATGAAGTCCGGTTTACCGTTTTTTGGATCCTCTGCCTTTTGTTTCTTGGCAGGATAACTGAAAAAAAGGTTGGATGCATCTTTGTGAAATTTTTAGAAATCGTTTCGGTTGTTACCAGGAGCAAATGACCAAATGCTTGTGTTGATCTGAGTAACCGTTACTTTGTCTCTGTCTTTATTTTAATGTTTTCAGTAACGTAATTCACAAAGTTATCAACTGATCTTCAAGAAATTTATAGGATTTGTTAGAAATGTTAAAAGGCACAACTGACTAAATTTTGGTGATGACAGATTCATCCGCCTGTGTGTTTGAGTAATATTTGTCAAAATGTTTGTCACTATATAACTCAAAAAGTTATGGACGAATATTCCAAAAATGTGCAGGTAATGTTAGAAATGTTAGGAGGCACTAATGATTAATGTTTGGGGATGATCTGTTCGTCCTTTTGTGTGTTTGAGAAATGTTAGTCGGAACATAACTCAAAAAGTTACAGACGGATCTTCAAGGAAATTACAGACGCAGTTATGACTGTCGAACGGCACAAATGATCATATATTGACAATGCTAAAGAGGAAATCTTAGTTTCATCATCAATTTGAACAGTTCGTTAACATTGCCTTGCTTGGCGGAGGTATGCACTCTAAGAGTACTTTAGTTTTCAATAGAAGTCTATTCGTCTGCTGTTTTTACTTTCATACTTCGAATCCACAACTATTAGAGAGGTGTAATATTCAAACAGATGTTTTGTTCAGATTTAATTCATACCAATTAAATTTCTTCGCGCGAGAGGATGATGAGGAAAAATTACATGGACATTCTGTACAGTTCACGTCATGATTCCAACTGCATTTCAGTTTTCGGTTGTGCCCAAGCATTTGCAGGAACTCCAATACCAACACCGCTCCGGAACACGCAGAAGTCAGCAGTGTGAAAAGCAATTAGCAACAACGGTGTTGTATAGGACTGGCCTTGGCGATTTACTACGCGCGGCCTACAATGCAAGACCAACAATTCATTGAAAGTTAGACCGCCCAATCGGAGGGTTCAAATTTGCCTTGCAAGAGTTGACGCCCAAATGTTTGCCAGCTCCAGGTGATCTCAAAATTATATTCGCGCCGATTGTTTCTCACACGCACCCAAAACGGCATTTGTGTAAGAAATACGGTGCTTCAACAATACGGTAGCGAAGATACGCAAAGTTATGCACGACTTCTTATTAGCTACTCGCAAAGAGTTGGAATAAACAATTACGCAAGGCCGTAGTGCCTGCATTGACAAGTAGTTTGAGCCTCACGAACTCCTCCAGAATTGCTAGTAAACAACGTGTCTCTCCAGTCCTCTAGCTTCTAAGGCTGAGTTTCCTGCGAGATAACGGTTTCGTTGTAGAAATCCCAGTTTATGCCCTTTCGTTGGTGATAGTTGCTCCAGATACCATCTTGTCATCACCAGATACTGTAAGAGTAAGCTCTCGATAATCCAAATTAGCTGCAGAAGTTACCTGATGGTTTATCGGTAAACTCAAGACATTAAAGCAAATTCAAGCAACAATTGTAGGCTTGTAGCCCTAGGGGGCGAGAGGCTTGAGCCCCCTTTAATAATAAGACCAATCCCCGTTCAGCCTCCCTTCCGAATAACCTACCAGCAAGTAACCAACAAACATGTATCCTATTGCAATGTCAAGCCCCTCCACATTTTACTGAAGCCCCTCCCCCACCCCTCATTTCCCCGAAACAATTTTTCGGCGCCGCCACTATCAACAGATAGCGTTTTCCCAACGTTCATACCTCAAGGCATTTGGATGTTTCGTCACATCTTTGCAAACAAAGCTGCATGTGAGTAGACGAGAATATTTACTGAAATTTAGCCGCCAAGTCCGATTGCTAATTCAAAAAGTTATGGACAAATGATCGAAAAATTTGAGATTGTTCTAGTGTCGTAAGTCATAGGAGGTGCACACTAACGAGACTGTTGTTGCCCATTCACACAACTTTTCAATTTTTCCGTCCCGGTGTCATGACCACTTCTTGCGGTATTTGAGTGTCACGCTGAAAGTAGATCTCGTCATCGCACCGTTGAACTAATTCAGCAGTAGGAGGTATGCTCAAAGCTTGACCATAGCCGCTGTTCATAGCGTACAAAGTGCTTGAAACAACTCTTAGTTTCGCTATTCTTTTTAGTGATATAACAATGTGTCAACCAAAGCCTTCTTTGTTCGTGACAACGTAATCGGATGTTGCATTGTGCAGGGGCGTAGCTTTGGCAGTTGCGTGCGGCCTGCAGTTTCGGATGTTCTTCAAATTTGGAGCGCATTAGGACTCGGCAGGCTGCGCGCTTTTCTGTTCAGATGGATACAGCAACGTATTCGAACGCTGTGAAGTACCTGAACGTAAGGTGAAAGGCCTTTAGGTGGTGAGACTAGTATTCGTACACCGACCGTGAGTGGATTTATACTGTTGAACATCCGCACTTGCGGTCGACGTCATCGGCATAGTCAGTCGACATTTTAAACTTGTCGAAAGAACAAAATGAATGGTCGGTATTACGAAATCAGTTTTACAGGAAGAGAGAGGTCGATTTATGCGAAAGTTGATTGAATGAGCTTAGATTTATCGAGTTATTATCATATTTTTTTTTTTCACAAACACGGCTGTTATCAATACCAATACTTGTTTATAGTCCGCCGTAGCGACGCGAAAGCGATAAAGTATAGACAGCAGTGTGGGACTCTGTGTCCGCACTCCGCAGGCGCTGTCTGTTCGGTTTTGACATCGTATTTTATCTGTGATTTTCTAATCGTGGAAGAAAGTGTTGTGCTGTGGGCTGCAGTTTGTCGCGAGGACTCTAGTTTATTATCCACAATATAATGGCGACATAGGCGGCCGATTCAAAAATTTTGGAGGTATTAATTTTTCAAATATGTCATACATCAGAGTGGTTTGTCCGCCAGGAATAATTTTTTTCAATATAGTTATTAAAACCATGGCGTACTTTATCGATGCTACGACTGTAATTAGAATACTCTGGGCCGCTTTTAGCTACACTTGCTTGAAGCAGAACCGGGGCTATGGTTTTGTTCTTATAATTGATTTAAACGGTTGTAACGGGCACGCAAAATTTTACAGTTCAGCGATTTCACTCTTTATACATGACGGGCGCATTTATAACTATGTATCTCAAGAGAAAAATTTGCCTGTATTCCATTAATGCACTAAAAGCCTCTTTACCATACGTGTATTTAAAAAAATCAAAATTGGTGTTATTTGTCTGTTTTGTAAACAAAGCTCAAGCTCAACGACTTTTACTCGTATAATTAGAAAAAATAACACAGACGAAAGCAAAATAAAGATTAAACGTGCAACAAAAACTGGACAAATCACTGCTTTGTAACTTTGTAATTGTGCCAAGTCGAGCTAAAAGTAGGTAAAAAACAAGACATATGCCTCTTCTCACTATACGTTCATATTTATAGTACTGTACACTGAAAGGAGTATGGCCACAGCATCAGATTTTGCGCGCATGCCACTACACGGTTGTAACGTACGCGGTTGCAGGAATATGTTCAGTACGGATGCGTTATTATTGCCGTTCCATGCGCGGATCATTTAGCAGGCAACTTTTGGCAGGGCAAAAGTTGGGAAATTACTGTTCGATGAAGTTGTGCCCTCAAATTCCCTTAGCAGCTCATTGTTCCCTGGCAATTCAATGCCTTCACGGCAACAAAATGTTGGAACGGTAGTTAATTAACATGCTCCGTGCGTCTCTCTCTCTCACTATTACAAGCAAACAACTAGTGGTATATAGATTCGGTAGTAACTGGCAAAGGTACCGGACTGTATTGTTATTCAGGTATTACGTGTGTTGGAAGACTGCAAGATTTAGTAAGACCATTTTACATTCTACTTACTGATCATACTGGGCATGTCCATCGCTGCCGTCGTCGTCGTCTGGAAATCAACTGTATCCACGATAAATTTTGAAGGGTCTGTTCTGTTGATGTTATTATTGCTGAGCTAATTCTAGTCGTGATCGATTCAAGGGAAAAAAAGTAGCGCAGTGTCCCCAGAATTGAAGCGAGGAAGACTTTAAAGCTTCCACTGTGATGACCTTCCTTTGGTGTCATTATATTTTCTATGTCGATTCATTTCGTGCAATAAAAATGGCCTTGAATTTTTGCATGGGACTAATTACAGCTTAGACACTGCAGTGATGGAGATAGTTAAAGCCGCCCCATCAGGTGCGCTGGTTTTCTTTTTTTTTTTAATGCTAGGAAAGGGTGCTGGATTTTTCTTTTTGGAACATGGATTAGTCGCTACTGTAGACAGATCACGCGGCTGTCCGCCATCGAAAGTGGCTGTACGTATTGAGCAAGTCAGGCTGCAGAGCTGTTATCTACGAAGCGGTAACGCAAGGTACTAAAGTGAAATGTTTTTCTGCAGGGCTGTGGTTCAACGGCTACTGAGCCATTCCAGGCTAATGGCCTCTTGGTCCCCGGCGGATTTTTAGTGTCCCCTTCCCTCACAAATGCGTGCGACCTCAACTTTTTGCAGCCCTCTCTAGTGACTGTAGTGCAGCGAAAGTGAGGCTATATAGGCATCAGTGTGGGACTCTACACGTGAGTCCACTCACAGCTAACATTGTCTCTGCGGAAGACTCAGTGCCTCTCCGTCTGCAGTCGCGTGAGGTTGTGTTACACAGCAGGCTGTGAGTTTCTGCGAAGCTTCTTGCTGTTGCTACAGCGAGTTGCACCTCAAGAGAGCAAACAACGACAACCCAAACAAATTTTGACTCACAACATACACTGCAGCAGTTTTTTTTCCTTTTTTTGCCAGATGAACAGCCTGAAATATTTTTACAGATCGCCAGGAACTATAATTTTGTTTGCAGTTGTTTTTCGGAAAAATGTATTGTACATACACAACGCTCTTCTTAATGTACTGCATGTCTGCTTGCAAATGCTGTATAACGAAACCTGAGCCCTATGGTGTATAAATGTATTGAATTTTAATCTAATGACATAAATATTATAACCAATTAAAAGACATATTTAGTAGGCATTGGTTCAGAGCCTGTGCAATGCGGTCAAAAAAATAAATTAATGAAGTTGGCTGGCACTGAAAGGCTCTCATTTCTGCTGGACCACACTCTCTGAGTACATTATTGAATGATTTAACAGTTCTGTGTCTCTTTTTGGTTGCCTTGAATGGTTGGGATCATCACTTTTTAACAATACTCCAAACTTCCCTGTGTGGGGAGGGATGTATGAAGAGAATTTTAAACTAAATAGTTTGTATGAGATCTTCTGTATTATAAATATATGTATGTACGCTTCAAATTAAGTTTGAAGATTACATGCATTTCGAATCCATTACGTTGCTCTGACGGTCGCGTCACTGGTGGCAGTCAGTCGCTGCTGCCTTCACGTAGGTCCTATGCCGATGCCACACGCTAGTCATAAGAACGAGTATCGTCATTTTTTCGTCCGAACGTCATGCTGAACTCTTCTAAACACAGGTTTGAGATTGCCAAGAAATGGTGTAAGAATATTTACCGTCAGTTCAGCTTACTCCGCAGGTGCCGTTAGTCAACTTTTGGATATATCATTATATCTGGAGGGATTTATAACTCAAAATGGCTTCCAAGTGAGTGCTTTTTAAATTGGCACACCAGCAGAATCGGATAAAAAGATGACGATACTCGTTCTTTTGACTAGCGTGTGGCATCGGCATTACGTTGACATTTATTCACGAGTGGAATCAAATTCACTAAATAAACTGCATAGCATTCTTGAAGTGATTAAGGAAAACAAAGCCATGGAGTGCGCTGGGAGGGGCTGTTCTATGGGTGCAGTTATTGCATTATTAAAGCTGTAGTCAACCTACTCTTTTCTCTATGAAAATCATAACATTCTGTGTCCCAAACGATGAAGAAAGAACAATAAATTAATGACATTAGCTACACTGGATCCGTGACTACTAAGAGTCACGAAGTCTCGGTCACTTGCTGTATAACAGCAATTTCTGACTAACTTGGGAAAATTTGACCCAAACATTTGCAATGAATGCTATATAATCGTACTGGCTAATGTCTTTTATATACGAAAACACTAACTTCTCATGATGCTACCTTTTTGAGCTAGTTCATGTATCGATTTAGGAACTCTCGGTTGTGTTTCCGTTATCTCCAAACAATTTCCCTCTCCAGAACGCAACATTTTCTGCCAAACGGGAAGTCGGGCCGATATTGGCTGATACTGTGTTAGCTTTTACACGTTTGCCATTATCGTCAGAAATGTGATAACAACTAACATAATGGCTGGATATTCCATCTTATGGAGTCAATTGTGTTTCTGGAAATCTCAAGGTTAACGAAACCAAAGAAGAAGTCATCCTGGTCCTCCTCGTATGCTGGCATACCACCGTTGTTGCATCCCTTCGTGTCGGTGCTGCCTCATAGCTTTTTAGACCTCACCCTCCTTGGTTTCGCCAACCTTGATGTTATCATGCTGGATGAGGCGAAGCTTGGGAAGGAAAGCAGCAGCCAGTTGACATTCCACATCGTTAAGGAGGTTCCTAAACCCACTGTTGTTCCCTGGTATATATATATATATAGAAGTGCGTACTTGATGCATGGTACGACATTCTTTCTGTATATTTAAGATATTAGAATCAGCTTAAAGACCTTTGCATATTTTAATGATTTATTTCTTCTTGGGTTAACGGACTTGAGTGAACGGTAGTAAAATGTACCGTAAGTTAATGAGTCTGTAAAAGGATTTCAAATTTAGCTCAAAACATATATCTTTAACGTAGATGTCAGCTTTGTTAATTAACTATGAAGGGTTTAACGGTTTTGTGTCCAGCGCTGGAAGCCATTTACGTCAGCGAACAATTATTTCTGCCGTTTTCTTCTTCGTTATTATGCGCTAAGTGGCAACTTTACGTTCTCGCTCTCGAATTTATAAATTCAAGGAGCGGACCTGAAGGAACGAAAGCCAAATTCCGGGCTTAATTACCTTAAGTAGGGAATTAATACATAAGACCCCCTCCTCAGAGCCTCCACTCAGATGGTCGTAACTTCCAAGCTAGGGCGGACCGGCCGCGGTGTCGCTTCTTGTTCCGCCTTAAGCCATGCAAATTTTTCCCCGCACGACTGGCAAGCAACGGCAAGCGAAAGCGAAGGACTTACTTCACTTCCGCTATAGCAGTTCATGGCCCGCGGTTAGATTTCACGGAGCGATTAAAGTCATAAATCGGAGCGAGGGAATTGCTCTGTCCAGATTACATTCTCATCGTGATTCTGGAACTGGAAAATGAGGATTGCTAATTACTGATCTAATCGAATTTTTCTTTTTTCTGTACTCTGCATATAGAGTAAAAGTTTTTGGCTGTGAATGACTACCACGAGCGAAGCAATGGCTGGTGGGTAGAGGAGTCTGACAGACACAGAAACTAATGAATGTATAAGCATTCCTTAAATTCCATGAATCTACTTTGGACACATATTTTGAACCTTTATCCTCCGAATAAGATTCCAGTAATCATAGAAAGGAAAACAATGCTTGAAACTGGGCCTTGGGGCTCACCTGACCATTAAAGGGTCAATGTTACCCTAGAGCGCCGCATGGCGTCTTCTATATACAGGGCATTCAATACGCAATGCTGAGCATAAAAAAAAAAATGGCTGTGATTTATCCTCTGGACTCACAATTTCGATATGGATGGGCTCCTAGTGCGTCCAATTTACTGAGTTACTGAAGGCTAGAGTGAGAGTGGTGCTGCAATATTCGAATATTGATTTGTTTCACTTTTATTGTAGCAATTATTAGGGCTCAACCGTGCAGGAGTGGATAAAGGTAAAGGTAAAGTCAACTTAGACCACACCCTCACACAGGAAACCCACATGCACTGGTTTGTGTTGCTGGTATAGGCCCACTGGCCCCAGATGAGTAAGTGTATTCGCAGTCGCCCTCGGGTCACCATGAACTATGGCGCCAATTTGACGGAAGGAACAAATGACGCGAGACCCCCCACCCCCTCTTCTCTGAGGGGGGCAGTTCAGCCACAGCGCTGTGCAAGCACACACAACTTGCCGAGTCAGCATACCAAGAACTGCAAAGAGCTCGAGTGTCTGGCGGAGTATCGACCAGTGAGCAATACAAGGTGTTAGAGCTGAGAACGGAAGCATGCAGCTACCGTGGCGGCAAATTTGGAAAAATATTGAAAAAATATGTCTTTGAATTATTGTTAAAAGTCCCCGTTCTTGCTGCTTGAAATACATAGATCTCAATCCGAATCAGTGCGTAGAGCACGTTCGGTTTTTATGCCTGAATAAAGCCTTTTTGGCGTGACTTATGGGAAGCTTCAGCAAAGTGCCTTGGCTTCGACCAGTCGAATTTAGTGTTATGGATTGACGCTTAATCTGTTACCCTCGACACTTCCAAAAACACAATTTCGTCAGTAAAATAGAGTTTCCAATCCGCTCATCGTAACTTCATTGCTTGTAACATTGGCAACTCTATTCACAGTTTCAAAACCAAAGCTCATCTATTTATAATATTTATTTGTTCTTCTGACAAATGAACCTTCTGAGACTTTATTTCGGTGCCCAAACAAACGTCGCCCAACTGTGTCTTCGCAGCAGCCAAAGCAAATCGAGCGCACTAGAGGCTAATCCGAATCCTGATTAGAGTTAAACGTGGTGTATCGCATGCACTCTATAGTCTCGAAATATCGTTTTCTCTGAACATGAGACTCATGAAAACATCCTCAAGGGACTGGGTTACAAATTATTACTTAAAATATCTTCTCGTGACTGGGTTACAAATTACCACGCATTTAAACTTCACATTATTTCAAAGTGTACGTCTCATTCGAACTACATTAAAAAGCTCAGAAACTTATTGTTCGATGTATTATATACTAAGGACATTTTACTCTTAAATACTGGAGTCCTCACAGAAGATAAATGCTGAAGATAAATGCAGTCATCGCAAGACTGCTCTATAAAAACTGCGATAAACGTGGTGATTGTCACCGTGGAAATAATCAGGCTACTAGTGGCCCGAGCCGTCATTATAAGTGTAGCCGTCATAAATGACGGCAGAAAATATGTACGGTATTTCAGGAAAATCCCCGCTGCCTCCTGTGCTTTATACTATTCACAGGGCTTCTCAGATAAAAATTCACCATTCTGCCTGAAAATTGGATATATATTAGATAGCGTAGTCAAGTGGCATATTCTGTTGCACCTCGGAACATATCCAAACTCGGTCTTATAGGCGAGCTCAGGTACCTTAGCTGGAGCTCCCGAGTCCGACCCCGTATCCAAGATACCGTCTTCCTATCTTGCTCCCATAAAGCGTGACTGGAAAAATCAAACATAATATAATAAACACCGTGGTGTGTTTATCTGTCTATATGTTTATATATTCGTATGTTCCGTGTCTCCCCTCTTAATTAACGAAATAGGCAAAAAATAGGCCAGGTTGCAGATTTTGTAATTAGGTTGCGTTTCTCTTAGCGCGGCCATGCAGTCTTATGTTTATTACTGGCTCCATACATCAAACCATATGTTTGTTCTCATGCAGATTACCGCGTACAAATTAGGAAGCTAATCAACGAAGGGCGGACGAAGCGATGATTTCTCTTGGGCAGTAGACATTATGTCTTTTATCTTACTGCCTTCCTTTTAACTTCCTTTGAAACTTTCGATGTGATGAAGGCTTGTTCGGTAGCATCAATACGGGGCGGGTAATTTATTTAAAATCACTGAGGCCTTGCTGCTTGCCAATGAAAGATTTTTTCCGCTCGTGACCTATGGTGGGAAACGATTGTGCTTCTTATATGAATTGAAAGAGAGCGCTTATCCTCTTATTACAATTTGAGTCAGCTGTTGTAGCGTATGTTTCAGAACCAAATTAGTGACAGGGCATATTAAATGAAGACGGGTCGTCTCAAAGTTTTTGCTGTCATTTCTGACAGCGCAGGCACTCTAGTATAAATATATTTATCAATAAACACAAACATGACGAGATTTATTATATAAAGCTGATTAGTATAACACTGCTACGCACTTTTGCAACGAGCTCTTAATTTATTCGAAGCATCCCGAAGAATATATGGAGAAAAAGAACTTTTGAGTTGGTCCACTTTCCATGCACTGGTCTGAGCATACACTGAAGTTTCAGTATCAGACTTACAAGATGTACACTGCTCATTACATCCTGCCGTAGTTAAAGTGGCAGCTTGACTGTCTAGCGAACAAAGTCAGTCTTTGCGGTGCAATCACAATCAAACAAATTTGATGAATTTCTCTCGTGACGGGAGATAGCGGTTTGCTACTGGTATATGGCACAGCTTCTCGGTCTGTGTAAGCCTCACTCGTATCAGCGGGCTCCGAGTGTCCACAAGGGCTCTAGTTCCGCTTGTCTCGAGAGGATCACATATTTTACTTGGATTATAATATTATTGCGTCCGAAATCCTTTTAGGTGCATCTTGACCTGGATACAGGAGAGCTTCAGAATGGGGACCGTACCTTCCAATTATCGAAATTCATTTTTTACCACTAAACATTAACTATATATCAGATGGACTCGCAGGCAACATTTTAGACAGTCAGTGTAACCCTGGGGGTGACTTTTTTGTAACACTTCATTTTTTTACTTCAAAAACATTTTTATTAGTTGCCTGATCTTTATGAAACTTGGCAAAAATATGTATAATGGGAAAGAAATGGGAGTTTGACTCAAGTACTTTTTTATTTTTCACCATAGAAAACGAGTTACACAAAAAAACGTAAATGCTGTTTACTTTGAATACCTCGTTTTCTATGGCGAAAATGGTAAAACGTACATGAGTCTAACCCACATTATTTTTAGATTTTCCATATCTGTACCAAGTTTAATTCAAATCCGTACATAAATAAGACATTTTTTCAGTCGTATTTTCTAATTTCATATACACAATTTTATCGCCAGAAGGGTCAAATTTGATTTTTCATTTAAGTTCCGATTTGAATGAAACTTGGTACAGATATGCACAAGCGAAAAAAGTAACTTTGGACTCATGTATTTTTTCCCATTTTTGCTATAGAAAACGAGTTATTCGAAGAAAACGGGCTTCCATTTCCTTTTAATAACTCGTTTTCTATGGCGAAAATGGGACAAAGTACACGAGTCTAACGCACAATCTTTTCCAATTTTACATATCTGAGCCAAGTTTCATCCAAATCGGTACGTAAATAACAAGTTTTCTTCACAGTCGCATTCTTGACTTTTACCACAATAAAATCCCAGCCGAAGAGTTCAATTTTGATTTTTCATATATGCATCGATTTGAATGAAACTTGGTACAGATATGTAAAATTGGAAAATAATGTGGGTTAAACTCATGTATTTTATCCTATTTTCGTCATAGAAAACGAGTTATTCGAAGAAAACGGAAGCATAGACTCTCCCGAAAAGTTTATACTTCCGACTTCTAAACCCTACTAGTCCTACAGTTTTTGAGCTACAGAGATGATGATTTTGGTCTCTAACAAAGCAGAATTTGACTCTCTAAATCTTCTTTCTTAGGTTTTTGAATTTCGAATTAGGAGACGAGTGTCGGCTAACATTTTCAAAAACACTTTAATTTTTTTTCCAATTTTCTCAAAAACTTATTCGAAATTGAAAAACCCAAGCGACAAGTTGTAGGGAATCAAATTTCGCTTCGTTTGATATCAAAATCATCTCCTTAGCTCAAGAACTGTTGGACTAGTAGGGTTTACCCCAGTCCCCCCTTTTTTATCGTTTTCTTTCAATAACTCGATTTCTATGGCGAAAATGAGAAAAAGTACAGGAGTCAAAAGATATTCTTTCTTTTTTTCTTTTTTTTACATCTTTGTACAAAGTTTCATCCAAATCGATTCAATAATAAAGAACTTTTGTTTTTTGGGCATACGGTCCCCATAAGAATATTATACTATAGCTTCCATTTGGAAAGGTAAGTACGCAAAATTGTTCAAGGACTGAAGCGGCACCAGCGCAACTTTTACGTTTTTTTTATTACTGTATTGAGTAATATGTTTTCGTTGTTGCTTTTTGCTTCTACTTTTTACCCTTTACGATTTCCTATAAGTTTGAAAAATATTACTCACCTAGCAAGAGCTGAAAAACATTTTAGCACCAAACGATTGCATTGCGCGCGTGTTAATAAAATACGTTAGGGCTATCCAACAATATCTGGTCGTCCTAGAAACTGTTGTACGACTTTAGTATCTGCATTAGCTGACAATTCTGCTCGGGTTGCAGTCCACCTCACCACAAATGAATTACTTGACAAACCCTATAGACTTTAATAAAAAATCGAAAAAAAAAAAAAATTTAGAAATAAGGTATAGCAAAAGAAAAAAACTCTGAGCTTAAGATGTCATGAAATTTTTATTCAGGAGGTGCAAGCAAAGAAAAGAAAAAATTTCCATAACAAATTCATAACACAACCAGTTTCTGCATCGCGACAGACAATCAAAAGGCGAGCCACATGTGTCCGGCAGACCCATTTTACATAGTTGGAGAGCCTTGAAATAGACCCAGACGAATACAGTCAAAGTTTGTAATTAGCGCTATATTGTGACCTTCAAAAACCAGCTCGAATTAGAAGCTATTAGCTACGTGAAAAGAAATTGCTTAATTTCGGATCGGCGCGAATTGAAGTCGTAGGAAATGGAAGCATTTATGCTTCACTCTCACTTCGCTGAGAACTCGAGAACTCTTATAAAAAAAAATTGAATTTGGGCGTGTAGGGCGTAAATGCTACTGCCGTATATGAAACAACTGCTATCAATAATCCTTATCTACATGGAGAGTATGCACTATGCAGGTGTTGAGCCGTGCCTAGGTCCGCCCTAAGTACTATCGCTGGACGAATGTAAAGGTATAATATCAGCAAGTCCACACGCCTCAATAAGTGGGGAGCCCTCGTGTCCTGATTCATACTGCGGATTAATTTTATGCCCTTTCCACACTAGGCATTCTTATAGGAACTACGTGATGCCAGGATGAGCATCTTGCATATGTTGTTCATGCTACCGTATCTATGCTACTGAGTTTATAAATATTTCTCCAAACGGAGAAAGAGTTGCTCATCAT
>LQNS02276925.1:5364253-5377189 GCA_001587735.2 Parhyale hawaiensis | reverse complement strand
GGATGCTGCGGTACAAGTATCCGAGACCGACTGATAGTCATCGACTTGGTCTTATTGGCATTCAGCTTCATACTCCAGGCCGAGCACCATGCGCTAATGCGTGACAAATCCCTATTCAGAGACTGAGCGACAGCGACAGTTTTAACTCCACTTCAATTTACGTTAGAGGAATTACATCATTCTTTCTGTAACCACCGCTTTAAACAGGTGTAGGCATCTGCCTTGATATTGTTAAAAGATTCGTGAATAAGCTCAACGATATGTTGTTGCTAGAAACAAAAATATACACCAGTGGTGCAGTTTAAGGCATTTTCTATGACGACAGCCTGCCATTTTTACAGTCCATATAATCGTGTATTTCTTTATTTTGTTCCTAACCACCCAAATCCAGTAACAGTACTGTAGAAGTGTAGATTGACGCAAATCTTACCTCAGAATTGCCTATGCACTTCTATAGTTTTATTGCCCGATATAGGTATGTTAAATGCTTTGTATTATTATTATTCTATCAACTTATTAAGCAAACTGCGTAATTATGCCATTGTTCTAAATAAATAAAATAAAAATGACTTACATTTTCCATAGTTAAATTATACGTTAAGCCTAAATGTTTCATTTTCTCCTATCAACCACAAAATGTTTTCTATTCCACATTAGTTAGTTCTACCTAAAATTTGCTAAAGAAATCCACCAACCGAAGTTTATCGCAAGCTATCATGTTAATGCCACGTACCACCGATCATCCACTAAGGCCGCCACCACACCGGCGAGACAAACGACGTGCAACGCGACAAATTTGTTGCACGACAAAATGTAACTGAGGTACAGCAGTCTGCTGTCCCCACCGCCGCAACTGCGATGCCTCGCGACACCCGTGCATTGCTGCAACACGACTCCCGGAAAAATCGCATTGCGTCGCTTGTTGCTCCGGTCTGTCCCCGGCCTAAAACACGGACTGGTGCTCATCTGGAAAATTGGGAGCCACTGCTATGCGGTATCAAAGATCCCAATATACATAATAAGATAAAGATTCATATGCACGCAAGCATTCATATGCATGTGTCTATACATCAATAAATGCAAATATACATGTCATTTTTGTAGAAATAATATACTGATAAAAAAAATCGCTAGGTGTTGCTTGGATTTTATGACACTGCTACAACGGCATCGCTCCTTGTTGCGTCGCGTGGTGCTGCGTCACATAGAATCGCGTCGCTACTGTGTGCGGAGGGGAGGTGTGTGACATTCCATGGGAAAGACTGGAACGTTGGGCTGCCACAACGGCCCGAATTACTTGCTGTTGCCTCGTGTTGCCTCTCTGAGCGGGGTCACTATTTTATCAGGTAGGAAATAACAGAGCTACAAACGGATCGCCTGTGATGCGCAACGTTGAGCAACATCGCGTAGCCTCTGTACGCGGGGGTCAGAATTATTTGTTAAGGAATTAATGGAAAAGTACGGGCAGAAGCAAATCGCGTCGCGTCGCCTCTATGCGGGCAGACTTATACTGCTGCAAACCAGTTAAATTCCGTTCACGGTTGCACAAAAGATGTGTTGATTTTCCGGTTGACAAAATAATTTCTCGAAAGACAGGAAATAATGATAGTAGTTTACCTTTTTCGGAGGAATGCTGAACTTCAAGCCTTTGGATAAAATTTCTTTTTTTCCGATTTTACGAGAGTACAACTTGAATAGTTCAAAACTACACTACCTGGGTCTAAATAATCGACTTGATTTTTCAGTCCTAAGTTGAAAAGATACTTTGCTTGATTTTCTTTTGTTTCAGTAATTTTCTCGGTGTTAACTGAATGAATAAATTTGCGTAGATGGTCGAGAACGACCCATGATGGTAGGAATTGCAGGTGAGAAACGACGATGCACAAAATGGGTGGCGTGCATAACGTCACCTGGATCTAGTCCAAAAACTTCAAAGGTAGGAAGGTACAAGTCTCACTAGAATATTTTGCCTTAGCTTTACCTTGACAATGATAAATAAGAATGATCGATCCCAGATGAATTTTTGATACAGAGAATACTGGCACATTTACTTATTAATCTCCCATTGTGATAAGAAAATAATTCTTCGAGGAGATAAAGTTACTCCACATTTGCTGAAACTTTTATTGCGGATTTACTTTGCTGCGTGGGAAGTGGTTCAAGATGCATGTTCGAGTCAAACTTTAGGCATGTATAATAAAAGAATTGCTTGTTCTGAATGCGGAACCAATTTGAGCCGTAATAAAAAAATAAAATAAAATCAGCAGTCAAGAACTCGTGGCGTGTATAGTTTGCCATTCCCACTGGCAATCACTATTCAAATTATCTCAAACTTCGGACAAGCAGTTGATTTCCCTGATTCTTTCTTTCCAATTCGCGCCACTCGAGCTTTTCAGACAGAAAATGTGCGGAGTAGCAAGGCAGTACAATTTAGTACAGAAGCTGCCGCTTAGATCTGGCGCTTCAAATCTCTTCAATACTAAATTTTAAAAAAGGCAAAATAGCGGCCCTATGTCATTCAGCAGCTCAATTTTGCCCTAGCAAAGCTTCAGATCGGTTCAGAGAGACCTGCCAACCGACCAAACAAGCAATCAACAAACAAACTGCGTATTATTGTATACATAGTAGGATTCTGCATTCATCTGACCGTCCGTCAACACGTTATGCTTTCATCACTACAAATTAAGAAAACAGAGTTATTAATACTGCATACATGGAAACATAAGGGGTCTGTTTTAAGTTGCTAGACCCAACAGCTCATCCAGTTTGGGCATGTTGAGTTGGGTGTCAAAATTCAGTGTTCTTGGCTTGACTTCTTCCCACTTTAGGCAGGTCCGCCGGCATCGACCCGCTGGATTGAGGTTCAGGCGGTGACCCTTAATCCGTTGCGCTGGAAACTTCCAGAAACTCCATCTTACTGTGTAACATGGAGTTTTCAGCAGGTTCAACGTAATCGGGTTGCTTCTAACACTTAACACGATCCAACGTAGCAAAAGCCAAAACTTTTGTCCAACGTTCCTGGCAAGTGAAGACTCGAAGGCATAATTTCGGCGCCTAATCGAACGGACTCTTATTGTGTGGCAAAATATCATATTTTCACACTGCGCAGCCATGGCATGGGCCCACGCATTACTGAAGAATGAAACTTCTGCTTCCGTGCTGAGCTAAATTTCCTCAGGTTTCCGCTCATTTTTTAGTAAATGTTATTTCATATTGGGCTTAAATTTCGACAGTTTCCAGCTCGAGACGCTTCAGTCATCCGGAAACAGTCCAAAGAGCATAAATTGCTCGCCAAGTTGATTTAAGCTATCTGGAATTTAGTCCTTTACGTCAACATTAAAGAAGCTAGACATTCGTAGGAACAGTACTGGTTGAAAGTGTATCCTGAGATCCTCCCTGCCGCGCCAAAAGGGCTAAACTTAGATTCCTACGTTACAGCTCAAACCCTAACAGAATTCCTCTGGCCGCCTCTGAAGCTGTCTTATCATTTTAATTTCCGAGAAGGCGAGGATTGTGTTACGAAGCCTCGCAGGAACCGGTCGGTATACCGGCTGCGCTCGTCAGGGCTCTTGTACTAGAATTAGTTTCCACCAAATTCAGTGCAATGATACTTACGTTTTGAAAAAAAAAAAACATTGTGAATTTTGCATGTAACAGCTAGTGTTTCCGACACTCTCACATTACTGTTTTGTAATCGATTATTCTCTACATCGGGAAATAATTCAGATTTGATGTGCCCAACTGTACTGTAATTTAGACTCGTGTCCCATCTCCTTCCACTGGTGCCCAGCTATATGCAGAGGAGGCACATCCCAAATTTCTAAATAAATTCAATGACAGCTGTTGCCAGAAGGCAGGGTTTTATGATCATTACTGCCTCGATAACAAAGACCAGAAGTGAATATTGACAACCTCACATTCAGCGTAGCGGCTCTAATTGGATTGTTACACAAGCAAGCTGACTTTTTGGGTTAGCTTTACACATTTCACCTGATGTCAAGGCTATCTCTCCCGTGATTGGTGTGATTTAAACCGGTGAAACTCTCACTCACATAACAGCATCCAGAAAACTAGAGCACTCAGAGAGCGCATACTTCCGCCAAGCGAGGCAACGGAAGCAAACAATTCAAATTGGCTCTGAAGCCATAATTTTCTTTGTACAAACTCCACCAAAATTCAATTATTTGTGCCTCTTGATAGTAATAACAGCTTGTGCAATTTTCTTCAAGATCCGTTCATAACTTTTTGAGTTATACTGCAAACAAACGCTAAGACAAACATGAGTCAAGCGAACAAACCGATCTGCACCAAAATTTAATCATTTATGTTTTCAACATTACTAATAACCCCAATAAATTTCATAAACATCCATTCCTTAGTTTTTTTATTTATTGTGCTAACAAGAATAAAATTAAAAAACAGTGACAAACGAGCGAAGAAACGGATCCGTACCAAAATTTAGTCATTTGCTCATTGTTATATACCTAACAACTCATGATAATTTCATGAAAATCCATCCATAACTTTTCGAGTTCTGGCATTGAGAAAAATGAGGCAGACAAACAAACAAACGGATTTACATATCTTCACCAAAAGGTAATCGTCTGTTCCTCCTATCATACCTAACAATCCGTGTAAATTACGTTCAAATCGGCTCATAACTTTTGAGTTATCTTGGTGACAGACAGACATACAGACAGACAGACAAACACGACGAAAACATAACCTCCTTGGAGGAGGTAATGATAGTAAATGCTCACTATGCATCTGTAATTGCATGATTGTTAGAGAGCTGGTATGAAAAATCCACATCGCATATGGGGTAAGGCGGCTGTGTACCCACGATCGTGTTCTAAGTCGAGTTAACCCTTGTCTTTCATTAATTTTAAATGCTTTCTCGCATGAATATATTGAAACTAGTTGAAGCGTTGTAAGGAGAAAACACTGCGACAGAAACCGTTAAGTCAGCAGTGCTGAGTCTCGCCCAGCAGGTATTCCCAAGTTCTCATTTTCGTAGCGAAATCTTCCACCCTGGTGCCATCCAATTAATAAGTTACAGCTGGGAAGTTATCAAGTTGGTCACTTCAATTGTTTGAAATGGAATACTCTGTATTCAGGAACTTTACGTGCAGTTGCTCAAGTTGGTTACCTATAATGATTGCCGTTGGTAGAAAAACGTATGTTCTGAAGCGTCTATAAACTATAGCTACAATTTAGAGTAATTTAATTGTGTGTAATTTGTTGGAATATACTGCGCTACAAGGAAGCTCGCGACTAACTGCATAGGTTAATTTTATCATAATAATTTTACTGCTTGCACGGCGTATTAATTATTTTACTAAAACACTCGACTTCGCAGCGTACAATACACTTAACCCCTAATGGAACATTTAGGTTGGGGTACAAGGTTTTGTAAGTTAACCCTAATAGCATTCCTGACAGCTCCAGATACAAGAGTCTTGGAACAATTTCTAATGGGGCGGCCTAGCAGGTCAACTCATCCTTTGTTATTGGGCGTATCAACTCCACAACTTGGATACATCATCAGTTGTGTTTGCATCATTTAAATGGTCAAAATATCATTCGTTCTTCACTTCTGCTGAAAATCCATTGTCTACTCTTACTTTTTTTTCTTATTTGCTGTTCCGATGCGTAGGTACCACGTTTCAGCTACTTAGTGCAAAATACTTCTTCGTTTTATATCTCAGCGAATACCTAGTGGAAGGCAGGCTGAAACTAGAGATATTGTATTGATCTTATGAAGGTAACAAACTAGTTGCGAGAATTGCAGCTGCTTTCATAATACTGCAGGTCGTTGTCAAAAAAAAAAAAAAACACGGCGCGAACGTGCATTTCGTTCCTCAGGGAATCGGAAAGCCTTGGCTTTACAAGACAACCGAGAATAAATATAATTAGATTTTTCCAGGCAGTTTTATCGAAACCAATTATATGCCTTGATGGAATTTGCCGGCGCAAATTACTACAAATTCTTTTCTCAGCGTTAGCTCGTACATCGGCTAGCAGAATGTGGAGCATTTCCAAACAAAAGCCGCTTTCATGTACTTATTTGAATAATTTCAATTACGTTGGAGTAATATATCAAGGCGGCATGGGCAGTCTTAACTGTTTGAAAATCGCGCTCGTGGCAACGGATACAAAACTTGCACTGACCTGAAAATTACAAAAGCGACGCATCTCGTGCGAGAAAATGCATTCAGCTGATGAATTATTCTATTGAACGTTGAGGTGGAATTCTTGTCGTCCAAGGGTTATAATTATATCCATTGTCTTACGGCCACATGTATGTATATTTCTGGTAATTGGATTTCAATCCGCATATTATTGCAAAGTGTTGGAACACTGCATATGTCAGCTCACTCATTCTGTGTTACGTGGCATCACACTAACAGAGGGACAGTATATATGCTGTAGAAAAGTTACGCTATAGCCTTGCTGCCATAATGAGCACGTTAGATTGGGAGCCATAGTAATATGCTATTAAGCACACGATCCTTACCTTTGTCGAAGCTTCAGGCAGGTGCTCTGGCTTCAGCCCGATGAATTAAGTTTGAGGTATTGATCTTCAACCGGGTTACCTTCGACGCTTCCAGAAACTCAACCTTGGTGCGCAAAATGGAGTTTTAAGAAGACACAACGTAATCGTTTTGCATGCAACGCTTACAGTGTGTTTCAGAGTGGAAAATCTATAATGGTTCTGTCTGCAGTTTCCGACAAACCAAGCGTCGTAGGCTTCATTTTGGAGTCCGATCGAACGTACCCGAGGAGGGATCACCCAACTGTCAAATGAAAAAATTCTCTCAATAAATAATAATTTTTTTTCGTTTTAGCGTTGTACAGAACTCTGTGTCTATAAAAAAGTTAATAAAATGATAACCGTCAATTCCATTGGCTTAGCAACTGTTTCTTCGAAGAGTGTCAGTCATCTCTTCCTATTCCCATTGAATAGAAGGCAGACTCAAGAGTTAAACGATATACATATTTTAATCAATCTCAGCTAATGTATTGGAAATGTTTTTTTTTAGCTGTTTGTTTTATCGTAATCCTTGAACAGCATATAATTATCCAAAAAATATCCAAGCTCAGTTCTTTATATAAGCCTATAATCTACCAGGCATTGCTTCAACAGTGGCGCGCACGACGCTGTGATTTTTTGTTTCATTGACGCTCGAAGACTTTTGGACAAGATATGGCCGCCACAAGCGACCAGATGCTGAAGCCCACTGGAGTTGAGGGAGGTCATTCTCCTTGATAAATAGCAAATCTGTGGCATTCTCTTGGAGTAATTCTGAATCCTGCTGGCAGTGTGAAGTCACTCCACCTCGCTGAAAGAGAAACGGCCCATCTTGAGCAAATCATGGATTAGATTCTTTACCACCGACTCAAGGATAAGCTCTTCATAGCTCTTAAAGTTGATTTTCACTCATTCTGGAACAAAACTATACGAAGTCTTGCATTTTGAATACGCTCTTGCCCAGACCATCGTCAACGACAGTTTTTTTTTTTTTTTGCTCTCGGTAGATATTTCTGGCATTCACCGAACAAGACTAACAGTTTATGTCCAACAATCCTCTCATTTTGGCTATTTTAAGCCTGGCTCATAATGAAAAATCTTGGTCTGTAAAGAGCACGCTTTGCAAGCGTGAGTTTCGAGGAAATAGGCTTATATCAATGCTCGACTTTTTTCAAGCCTTTTCTTTCTATGAAATAAATATCAGGCTATCAACTCCCCACGTTTCAGGAATACAATTGTCAAATCGTTTTTCACGACTCGCTTTAATGACGTTCCTGAAACACTCAGCTCTGTAGCCATCTTTCTCATCGAGCGAAAAGGATTTCTTGAAATTCTGGACCTGATAACTACCCTGAGTGTAAAATTCTTGGCTACATCGGGACGTCCACTGCATGCACGATATCGAATTCGTCTAGTTTCTCAGAAGCGGCTGGTAGTTTGATTTGTTTGTTTATTTTTCTGTAAAATTGAAGATTCAATATCTCTGATGCAGTCTTGCTAGCTTCGGAGAGCTCATCAAATTATTGCCGAACGCTCACGTTCCTTGCGTATTTCACTCCAAGCTATAACATATATTTCAATCGAAAAAAGTACGTGAAACAGAAAAAAAAATGTTATTTCCTCTGATGTTGGAATACGGTAAATTGCGTTAGCTTTATGGGGAAGCGCCTCCTTCTTAAACGTTTCCCTCAATTGTTTCTCTATTGAGATATCGATGTTTTATTTATTTTTTGCTTCTTTGGTTCAGCTGGGCTCACACTCCAATCCACTAAAAATTTATTAATGAGAACGAACATTATCTACATCCGTATTTATGACGTCGAAGGTGGGGGTTCACACTCTAATTATGCCGGGGCGCACTATCGTCGTTCACGACGATTGCGCGTTCAATTAAGCTTTGCTGCGCGCGCCACTACTAAAATAAACACTACCTAGGCTAACCTAACCTAGCCTAACCTAACCTACCCTTACCTAACCTAACCTCCATACCTAACCTTCTAATCTAACCTAGCCTAACCTTACCTAGCCTAACCTAACTTAACCCAACCTAACCTAACCTTTCCAACCGTACCTAACGTGCCGGGGCCACATATGCATTTCTGCGACCATATGGTTGCTAGGATGAGCAGCTCGCGAGCCGTTTTGATACATATATGAAATCGGTAGCATAGATACCGTGGCATAAATGACGTCCGAATCTCGCATCCTTGCATCCAGTTGTCTGTGTAAAATGCCTAGTGTGGCACCGGCAGCACTCTCGTCGCTCACGACGATTTGTGTGCTTGATTGTGTACACGGATCGCGTGCGTGCGGGCCACGATCAAGTTCGTGCGCTGCGCTGCTCGCTGTATCGCAGATATAGTTAGGTTTGGTTATGTAAAGTTAGGTTAGGTTAGATAAGGTTAGGTTGAGTTAGGTTAGAAGGCTAGGTTAGGAGGTTTGCTTAGGTTACGCTTGGTTAAGCTCGGTAAGGTTAGGCTAGGTGGTGTTTATTTTAGTGGTGACGCGCGCAAGAAAGCCTACTTGAACGCAAAATCGTCGCGAACGACGAGAGTGCGCCCCGACAAAGAAGTATTGAGTAATGCCGCACGAAGAAACTCTGTAGAGTCCAGCGAGTTTTACGAACAGTACTATAAATAAAGGGATTATTGCAAGAAACCAGAGTTATAATCTGTTTGAAAAGGTCAAATTAATTTCCCTAAAAAAATTTGGGGCTGCCCCGACGCTGTGCAGATGCTGAACTGTGGTTTTAGCCTCTGAAGCGACTGTGATATTTGGTAGGGAAGTGACCAGCAGCAACTCATGGTAATGCTGCTGCGTTGACGCGTCAGGAACAAGTAGCTATGGGTGGAGGTAAGTGCAATTCCATTCCCATATGCTCCATTTGGGTCACAAACTTGAATTTAAAAGATTTCATTCGTAATATAAAACTGGAAATTATATCAAACGCTGGATTGTTAAGCCCAAAATGACGCACATGAAAAAGAAAACAACTTGCTGCCCCAGAGCTACGACTCTGTAATTAAAAAAATATATAAAATTGCTATAACAAATCGCTTCAATGGGTGCGTGTAGTCTGAAGGTAAGAAACAAAGTTATTCTCTAGGCAGTTCAAATGCAGCAACTAAATTAGCATATCGCACATTTATGTCGCACTGTTCGACAAGCAAAGCACCTTTATGTGCTAACCTGCCACGTATTGTGGTTTATCTTAACTCATAGAAGCAAAAGTTGACTGAGCTCGTGATGATGTACGCTTGGTGCTGAATCTTCAGACAGGTGCGCTGGCTTCGGCCCTTTGATTCAAAATTTTGGCTTTGGCCGCTAATCGAATACCTATGAGACTTCAAAGAACTCATTCCTGCTCCGTAAAATGGACATTTCAGTCGGCACTAGGTTATAGGGACTGGTATCAATACGAGCAACACCACCCAATCGACCACGAGCCATATAAACAGCTTTTCAGCTTGTGTTATTTCTCCTAGTAACAAAAGGCTACGTTAAGAGACAATGGGTTAAGATGCACCCATACATTTGTAGATCACCACAGAATACTTCTGAACTTGGTGAAAACGATGTAAAAATTGGACTTAATCTATTTGGGGCTCAAGAAGTTTCTTTGGGGCATAAGACTGACAAAGGGCTACATGATTGGGTTAGCTGGAGCCCTTTAACTCGGCGCTTCTTTTGTTCCGCTACACACTTTTATCCTTGACCCGTTCACACTGAGCCTCGATTTCCCCTGTACGCAGTGAAAGATTTATTGCACAGTAAATTCCCCTCCATTATCTGTACCAAGCAACTTTAGTTGCACAACACCCTCCTTCCTTCCTCCCCTATTATGCAATACAACTTTTTGTTTCGCAAAACACTCTCGTCCGTTTACACGGTGCAACTTTTGTTGCCCAACACCACAGTCCCCACCCTTCGGTCTGTTCTCTGTGAACTTTCCCTCTCAGTGAACTCCCGTTTTCCAGCCTCGGGATGTGAATCTAATTGGAAGTTCATCAGTCATAAATTACTTGTAGCTCTCAAATGCTCAAAACAACGATCGACTGGTGATCGGATTTCAATAGCTAATGCGTCAAACCTAATGTGAAATTAAAAGCAAGTAGAACGCCTCGTGGCGTAGGACAATGTTGTTGTTGTAGATACGCAGGCAGAGGCTCCGGACGGGGTCGGGCAAGTGGTGGAAGGTATGAAGAGGAAGGAAGAGAGCATAGGAAGTGCAGTGCAGATAAAAGATTGTCGCATAGAGATGCGGGAAGCAGCGGGGTGGGATGGGCAGGACATTCGAATAGGTTGTTCACAGTGTGAGGGCCATTGAGGAATTCGGGGCAGGAGTCTGAGTCTGCTTGTCCGACCCTGTGCTGGTAAGACATCAGGGCAGAGCAGAAACCTGAACGTAGTTGCGATAGGGTAGAGCGGGCCGCCCGTGGAAGAGCGGTCTCCTCAGGCAAGATCTCCGGTGGAACGATGTCCAAAACCCTGCTTACAGAGAGACGGTCTCGTGAAGCTCGCACGGCAGACCGATGGAGGAAGGAGATAGCTGCACGGTACTCTTCAGTTGGTATGATATTACCTGTTAGCAAGTGGTTGACGTCTGAGTGGAATCTGGTTGACAGATTTTGGCAGATACGTCGACGACCGGCCTGTGCAGTGACGACAGAGAGGGCTGGGTGCTCAGGAAGAAGGGCGGAGACGAGGTATTGGCGGCACTGAAAGTCGAGAGATTAGTCGACCCTTAGGAATTTGGACTCTGAATGGAGATGATCGATGGATGCAATGCGAAGGTTACCGGTTGCAGAATGGAGAGCGGAGTTTTGAACCGTCCGGAGCTTTTGAATTGAGGAATGGCGAGTTCCAGGATATCAGACAGGGGCCGCGTAGGTGAAGAGGGGTTGGATAAATGCCTTTTTTGTGAGAAGCAGGGTCTCCTTGCACTGGCCTCAGCGCGTGCCAGTTAGGGCTTTCAGCAATCTAAGGCTGTTGGAGGCTCGGGCAGCGATAGAAGTGATGTGGGGTGTAGAAGTAAAATGGGTGTTAAAAGTGACGCCGAGGATCTTGGAGCGGCGCTCCAGAGGAAGCACAGTGTTGTTAACAGTGATTTGGCGGTCGAGACTGATGGGTTTCGGTCGTCCATAGTGTTGAGTTGGATTAAGAGGTTGAGATGGTGAGGCCCTTGGCAGCTGCCCAGTCAATGATCAAGTCAGAGTGATCCGATAAAGCGGCTGCAGCGGTGAGAGGGTGGCTGTGGGACGCCACGACAGTGAAGTCGTCGGCGTATGATGTCATAAGGGGACGACAGAACTGGTCCCGAGGTGTGGGGACATCAGAGACGTTAAGGTTGAAAAGAGAAGGCGAGACAACAGAACCCTGAGGAACCCACGCCTTGACCGCACGGAATTGGGAACGAAAACCGTTATAAAGGCAGCATGCTGCGCAATTCCTGAGGTGAGCCGCGAGCCACCTAACCAGGAAGCAAAGAGCGTAACGGGAGGACTCACGAGAAATTAGCACCAAAAAGTGACGTCATCATCGATGAATCCATGGCTGAGCAGACTAGGAGTATTTTAACTAATTTCACCTGAAAATTCGTTTTAAATTGCAAAACTTATCTCTAGCGTATAAATAAATGAAGATAATATGTACTAATTTAGCAATTAACTATAGAAAATTGCAATGCATGTTGGTGGAAACTTTCACAACACTAGCGCCGAATTTGTCCCCTCCCGGCGACTCAATTTAGCTTCTTTTTCTTGATTGAAACCTTCTTTACACTTCATATTCACTTCACAGTACTCTTCACAGAATATATCTATTCCTTACCAACATATATAAGCACCATTATAGCCAATTCTGTACGCGAGAGAAACCACAGTAACAGTTAGCNACAGTTAGCCATTGCCCGAACTTTCCGTACTTGGCGACAACATTTTTCGATATTTTGCAGCTCAAGTAGCTGGCCAGTCTTGAGCGGGAGACTGAATGAAATAAATCGAAAAAATACGATGATATGTTCAAGAAAAACATATACGAAGGTCTGAGGCCCTACACCCAAAATACTTCGACTCGTCGATGTGATGTAAATTTGCTACGTGCGGTCACAGCTATGTTTTATTTCAGTCCTATTGAGTCCTCCCGTTGCATTCTTTGCTTCCTGCATCTAACAATGTTATGATGGAGCGTGGCGCTAGAGACCGCGGTGAGGAGGCCTACAGTGGGAACAGTGTCGAAGGCTTTGCTGAAATCAATCGGCAAAGCCACCGTGCGGTCATGATTAGATTAGATTAGATTAGATAGGCGGCAGTAGACGAACCAAAAGGCCCATTCCCAAAAAGACACCGGGACTTACACCCCGGTCCTCTATGAGCTATTGCCATTATGTTAGTAGGATGTAGAGG
>LQNS02276925.1:5336389-5358737 GCA_001587735.2 Parhyale hawaiensis | reverse complement strand
ATTAATTTTATGCCCTTTCCACACTAGGCATTCTTATAGGAACTACGTGATGCCAGGATGAGCATCTTGCATATGTTGTTCATGCTACCGTATCTATGCTACTGAGTTTATAAATATTTCTCCAAACGGAGAAAGAGTTGCTCATCATTCATCGCTTCCAGTTGTTCCTGGGAATGCATATGTGGCCTCGGCATTAGACTACACAGCTGCAGTCAACCGCAGCTTACCATAAGTACGGCTTCAAAAACGGAAGGCTCACAATTATTCACCAAGGGCGACACCTCCTGCCTCCTCCCGCCCCTCACTGCTTCACTTACTGTTCAGGGCCCAGGGTATCTTAAGTTACAACATTGTAGGACTTCCCTAACAAAATTTAAGGCCGCCGGGCAGAAACTGAGTTACGGTCTTAGCTTTTGCAGCGGCCCTGCATGTGCAGAGTGTTAATGTTTAGTAACTTGCAACTTTTCTACGTTAAAAAAAAAACACGATCTGTGAGCCCCACGCTTGTAATTGAGCACATAAAAGGGGATGTGTGCGCCCTAACAATGAGAGACCTCGTTGCATACTTTAGGCTCTCATACACCATACGGCGCTTGAGCTTCGTACATGTTCTTAGAAGTAGTAGCTGTCAGACCCAATACGAGTCAGCCTTTACATACTTGTACCTGCTCTTATAAATCTTGGCCCAGATCAGTGCTCTCGCAGTGGCTTTTAAATGCCAGAAATAATGCCGCTGCAATCCCGAGCGCAGCAAAACCCACTTACCTTGGACAGGGAGCGAACCTGAGACCACAAGACATTAAGTAGAGTGCTCTTTTCACTCTGCCACTGCAATATACATTTCAGTATTAGTTAGAAATTCAATCAAAATATTTTCGCGTGCAGTAGTTAATTTATATCCCTGTGTACTTCAGTGAGACATTACATACTTCGGATGCTACACTGCTTGAGCTAAATCTGATGAACACTACACTGCTTCTGACGCGAACCAAATACTGCTCCAAGTTTCAGATGAAGGTCAACCTAACCAAACCGACTGTCGTCTCATGACTTCATTAAGTTCTCAGCAGAGTTGCATTTTCTTATTAGTTTTTCGAGTCTTGATTTCCATTCACATTATAGAAGGCTTCCTCAACTACATGACAGAGCAACGCATAGCTCTAAAAACGACAAAAGTATTAACTTAACTGCAGTTGAACTCAGTATGTAACTCAATGAAAGGACTCCAGCCGGTGAAATAGAATTAAGCATCAATATAAGATTGTTGGACGGCACAAAATTTTGCAAGCACCGTTGTTTTGCAGACACCGGGGAGCGCAGGTGGTCAACACTTCGCTTGCCAGGAGTCTCTTGCGAGCAGCTTTAGATATGACGCTGCTGATCTCTCGTAAAGCCCCGATAGCGCCTACCATCGACAAAGCTTAGCTTTACGTAAACTACGCAAAGTCTACGGGCTTAGAACAGCGCGTTTCGCTTGAACTTTTCGCGAGATAGCTGCAGATTTGGTTGCGTGTCGAAAGGATTTTACAAAACTAGAATGCAAGGAAAGAAAGTTTAGAATGCTCGGAAACATATGCATTTACACAAAGATGGGGAAGTTTTTAGGCCGCTCTATTAATGTAAGCAGCTTATTAGCGCGCCACTGCCCTTACACTATAAATTAAAAATAATATTCTTCCCAGGTAGTATTTCATTCAATATAAATGGTCATGTGAGATATTAATTTTGAGAAAAAGAAATAACAGTGATCACTGATGAACAAATTGTTAACCCCTTTTGAATTTTTTGTAGCTTACTCATGAACAGGAGGGGGGAGCAAACTTTTTGACTCATGGGCCACATGGACTTTTAAAAATACACAGACGGGCCGGGCCAGCACCCCAGACGGGCTGCACTAGCACTCCATACGGGTCGGCCAGCCCCCGGTGAATGCGTATAAGACATAAACAGAAAAAAATAACTTCAGTATTAATACCTTCACCGGTAGTGGTAACACATTTGCTGCGCCTATAGAGAACGAGAATGAATTAATACTATATAATAATTCATGCAGTGTTTTTTATTATTTATATATTTCCTCTCACTCTATTGAAATAAGATAGGAAGTGAATGGGCAAATCTATTAGCTCTATGGGAATAAGAATAGGAAGAAATTCAAGTGCGAAGACTATGCAAATCTATTAAATTTCCGGTCAATGCATTTTGGAACCACTTAATGAGAAGGTCTCCGGGAACTCGAGCTGAAGGACCTGAGCTCGCCTGCAGGACCGTGTCTGGACGTGTTCAAAGGTGCTTCGTGAATGCCACTTGACTGCTCCATATAATAACTATACAGTCAGTTTTTTTCAGGCAGAATGTTGACTTTTTATTCAAGAAGCCTTCCGAGAAGTCAAAATCACAAGCAACAGCGGGAGTTTTCGTAATTTATTAATTTTCTGTCGTGTTTATGATGACGGCTCGGGCCACTAGTCTTTAAATTAGCGTTTACAACGTGTCGATATCGATACAGCAGTGTTTCCCAATCTGTGGTGTCGCGTACCTCTCCACCGCTGAGCGCGGTGCCCGAGGGTACGCCGCGCACCCCTGCTTATTTTCTATTCAACACGAAAATACGCAAAATTTTAATTCATTTAAAGGGGGACTTGAATAGAAAGGTATGGGAAAAATTTCCGAGAAAATGTTGATACTATAACTTCGGTAGAAGTAAGAATGGGATGATTCATGTGAAGAATGGGACAGTATAATGAATTAGATGTTCCTCGGTGTGAAACTTCGGCTTACGGTATTAATTCATTCCTGTAGGAACACCGCAAACCGAAAATACCACAAACCGGGACGTAGTGTGCCTCCGAGTGTGTGGCTTAGTAGTGCGTGCTTCAAATGACTGTTGCTTAGTGCAGGCTGCCTCATTCCTGTTATTTCTGGCTATTTCGCGTCTTAATCACGTAATTGTTTATTTAAAGTGTTGTTATGGCGGCACCGTATACCGGGACAATACCGCAAACCAATACATTATTTTGACAAAATTTTAGACCGTAGACCGAAACTATCACAGACAGGGACAACCGCATGCCGGTGTTCCACTGTATATCGGCTTCACGCGCCATAAAAACTAGGGTAATGACTCAGTAACCGATAGTTACCATTACCGATATGTTTATCTCCACTTCAATTTACGTTAGAGGTATTACATCATTCTTTCTGTAACCACCGCCTTAAACAGGTGTAGGCATCTGCTTTGATACAGGTAAAAGTTTCGTGTATAAACTCAACGATATGTTGTTGCTAGCAACAAAAATATTCACCAGTGGTGCAGTTTAAAGCATTTTCTATGACGACAGCCCGCCATTACCTACAGTCGCTATAATCGTGTATTTCTTTTTTTTTTTTTTTGTTCTTAACCACCCAATTCCAGCAACAGTACTGTAAAATGTAGATTGATGCAAATCTTATCTCAGAATTGCCTATGCAGTTCTATAGTTTTATTGTCCGATATATGTTCTAAGCTTTGTATTATTATTGTTCTAACAACTTATTAGGCAAACTGCGTAATTTTGCCATTGTTCCAAATAAATAAAATAAAAATGAATTACACTTTCCAAGATTAAATTATACGTTAAGCCTAAATGCTTCATCTTCTCCTATCAAACACAAATTATTTTCTATTCCACATTAGTTAGTTCTACCCAAAATTTAGTAAAGAAAACCACCAACCGAAGTTTATCGCAAGCTATCATGTTAATGCTATGCCACGTACCCCCGATCATCCACTAAGGCCGCCACTACACCGGCGAGACAAACGACGTGCAACGCGACAAATTTGTTGCACGACAAATGTAACGGAGGGTACAGCAGTCTGCTGCCCCCACCGCCGCAACTGCGTAGCCATGGCATGGGCACAAGCATTATTGAAGAGTGAAATTTCTGCTTCCGCGTTGAGCTAAATTTCCCCAGGTTTCCACTCGTTCTTTTTTTTTTGTAAATTTTATTTCATATTGGGCTTAAATTTTGACAGCTTCGATGCTTCAGTCATCCGGACTGTTCGCTAAGCAAATTTGAGCTATCTGGAATTTAGTCCTTTACGTTAACATTAAACAAGCTAAAAATTCGTAGGGACAGTACTGTTTGAAAGTGGATCCTGAGATCCTCCCTGCCACTGCATTGGGCTAAACTTTGATTCGTACGTTACACCTCAAACCCTAACAAAATCTCTCTGGCCGCCCCTGGAGCTCTCGTATCATTTTAATTTCCGAGAAGGCGAGGATTGTGTCACGGAGCCTCGCAGGAACCGGTCGGTAAACCAGCTGCGCTCGTCATGGCTCTTATACTAGAATCAGTTTCCACCAAATTTAGTGCAGCGATACTTACGGTTCTGAACAAAAAAAAAGCATCATGAATTTTGCATGTAACAGCTAGTGTTTCCGACACTATCACATTACTGTTTTGTAATCGATTATTCTCTACATCGGGAAATAATTCAGATTTGATGTGCCCGACTGTACTGTAATTTAGACTCGTGTTCCATCTCCTTCCACGGGTGCCCAACTATATGCAGAGGAGGCACATCCCAAATTTCTAAATAAATTAACTGACGGCTGTTGCCAGAAGGTGCCAGAAGGTTCTACAATCCTTATTGCCTCGATAACAAAGGCCAGAAGTGAATATTGACAACCTCACATTCAGCGTAGCGGCTCTAATTGGATTGTTACACAAGCAAGCTGACTTTTGCGTTAGCTTTACACATATCACCTGATGCCAAGGTTATCTCTCCCGTGATTGGTTTGATTTAAACCGGTGAAACTCTCACTCACATAACAGCATCCAGAAAACTAGAGCACTCTGAGAGCGCATACCTCCGCCAAGCGAGGCAACGGAAGCAAAAAATTCAAATTGGCTCTGAAGCCATAATTGTCTTTTTACAAACTCCACCAAAATTCAATTATTTGTGCCTCTTGATAGTAATTACAGCTTGTGCAATTTTCTTCAAAATCTGTTCATAACTTTTTGAGTTATACTGCAAACAACCGTTAAGACAAACATGAGTCAAGCGAACAAACCGATCTGCACCAAAATTTAATCATTTATGTCTTTCAACATTACTAATAACCCCTATAAATTTCATAAAGATCCATTCCTTAATTTTTGAGTTATTGTGCTAACAAGAATAAAAGTAAAAACAGTGACAAACGAGCGAAGAAACGGATCATTACGAAAATTTAGTCATTTGCTCTTTGTTATATACCTAACAACTCATGATATTTTCATGAAAATCAATCCATAACTTTTCGAGTTCTGGCATTGAGAAAAATGAGGCCGACAAACAAACAAACGGATGGACATATCGTCACCAAAAGGTAATCGTTGTTCCTCCTACCATACCTTACAATCCGTGTAAATTTCGTTCAAATCGGCTCATAACTTTTGAGTTATCTTGGTGACAGACAGACAAATATACCGACAGACAAACACGACGAAAACATAACCTCTTTGGCGGAGGTAATGATAGTAGATGTTTACTATGCATCTGTAATTGCATGATTTTTAGAGAGCTAGTATGAAAAATCCACAGCCCCCTGGTGCATGGTGTAAGGCGGCTGTGTACCCACGATCGTGTTCTAGGTCGAGTTAACCCTTTTCTTTCATTAATTTTAAATGCTTTCTCGCATGAATATATTGAAAGTAGTTGAAGTGTAGTAAGGAGAAAACACTGCGACAGAAACCGTTAAGTAAGCAGTGCTGAGTCTCGCCCAGGAGGTATTGCCAAGTTCTCATTTTCGTAGCGAAATCTTCCACCCTGGCGCCTTCCAATTAATAAGTTACAGGAGGGAAAGTTATCAAGTTGGTCACTTAATTGTTTGAAATGGAATACTTTGTATTCAGGAACTTCACGTGTAGTTGCTCAAGTTGGTATCCTTTCATGATTGCCGTTGGTAGAAAAACGTAGGTTCAGAAGCGTCTATAAACTGTAGCTACAATATAGAGTAATTTAATTGTGTGTAATTAGTTGGAAAATACTGCGCTTCAAAGAAGCTCAGGACTAACTGTATAGGTTAATTTTAACATAATAATTTTACTGCTTGCGCAGCGTATTAATTATTTTACTAAAACACTCGACTAAAACACTACTAAAACACTCGACTTCGCCGCGTGCAATACACTTAACCCCTAATGGAACATTTAGGTTGGGGTACAAGTTTTTGTAAGTTAACCCTAATAGCATTCCTGACAGCTCCAGATACAAGAGTCTTGGAACAATTTCTAATGGGGCGGCCTAGCAGGTCAACTCATCCCTTGTTATTGAGCGTATCAACTCCACAACTTGGATACATCATCAGTTGTGTTTGCATCATTTAAATGGTCAAAATATCATTCGTTCTTCACTTCTGCTGAAAATCCATTGTCTACTCTTACTTTTTTTCTTATTTGCTGTTCCGATGCGTAGGTAGCACGTTTCAGCTACGCACTGCAAAATACTTCTTCGTTTTATATGTCAGCGAATACCTAGTGGAAGGCAGGCTGAAACTAGAAATATTGCATTGATATTATTAAGGTAACAAACTAGTTGCAAGAAGTGCAGCTGCTTTCTTAATACTCCAGGTCGTCGTCACAAAAAAAAAAAAACGCACGGCGCGAATGTGCGTGCATTTCGTTCCTCGGGGAATCGGAAAGCCTTGGCTTTACAGGACAACCGAGAATAAATATAATTAGATATTTCCAGGCAGTTTTATCGAAACCAATTATATACCTTGATGGAATTTGCCGGCGGAAATTACCACAAATTCTTTACTCAGCGTTAGCTCGCACACCGGTGAGCAGAATGTGGAGCATTTCCAAACAAAAGCCGCTTTCATGTACTGATTTGAATAATTTCAATTACGTTGGAGTAATATATCAAGGCGGCATGGGAAGTCTTAACTGTTTGAAAATCGCGCTCGTGGCAACGAATACATAACTTCCATTGACCTGAAAATTATAAAAGTGACACTTCTCTTGCGAGAAAATGCATTCAGCTGATGAATTATTCTATTGAACGTTGAGGTGGAATTCTTGTCGTCCAAGGGTTATAATTATATCCATTGTCTTACGGCCACATGTATGTATATTTCTGGTAATTGGATTTTAATCCGCATATTATTGCTAAGTGCTGTTAAATACACTGTATGTGTCAGCTCACTCATCCTGTGTTACGGGGCATCACACTAACAGAGGGACTGTATATATGCTGTAGAAAAGTTACGCTATAGCCTTGCTGCCATAATGAGCATGTTAGATTGGGAGCAATAGTAATATGCTATTAAGCCTCCGATCCTTACCTTCGTCGAAACTTCAGGCAGGTGCTCTGCCTTCAGCCCGATGAATTGAGCTTGAGGTATTGATCTTCAACCGGGTTATCTTCGACACTTCCAGAAACTCAACCTTGGTGTGCTAAATGGAGTTTTAAGCAGGCACAACGTAATCGTTTTGCTTGCAACGCTCACAGTGTGTTTCAGAGTGAAAAATCTCATGGTTCTGTCTGCAGTTTCCGACAAATCAAGCGTCGTAGGCTTGATTTTGCTGTCTGATCGAATGTACCCGAGGAGGGATCACCCAACTGTCAAATGAACGAGTTCTCTCAATAAATATTACAAATTTTTCGTTTCAACGTTTTATAGTAGCTGTACACAACTGTGTGTCTATAAAAAAATTAATAAAATGATAACCGTCAATTCCATTGGTTTAGCAACAGTTTCTTCGAAGAGTGTCAGTCATCTCTTCATATTTCCATTGAATAGAAGACTGACCCAAGAGTTAAATGATATACATAATTTACTCAATCTCAGCTAATGTATTGGAAATCGTTTGTTTAGTTGCTTGTTTTATCGTAATCCTTGAACTGCATATAATTATCCAAAAAATCCAAGCTCAGTTCTTTATATAAGCCTGTAATCTACCAGGCATTGCTTCAACAGTGGCGCGACGACGCTATGTGATGTTTTGTTTCATTAACGCTCGAAGACTTTTGAACAAAAAAAGGGCCGCCACAAGCGACCAGATGCTGAAGTCCACTGGACTTGAGGGTGGTCATTCTCCTTGATAAATAGCAAATCTGTGGCATTGTCTTGGAGTACTTCTGAATCCTGTTGGCAGTGTGAAGTCACTCCACCTCGCTGAGAGAGAAACGGCCCATCGTTGAACAAATCATGGTTTAGGTTCTTTACCACAGACTCAAGCATAAGCTCTTCATATCTCTTAAGTTGATTTTCACTCTTTCTGGAACAAAACTATAAGAAGTCTTGTAGTTTGAATACGCTCTTGCCCAGACCATCGCCAACGACAGTTTTTTTTTTTTTTGCTCTCGGTAGATATTTCTGGCATCCACTGGACAAGACAACCAGTTTTTGTCCAACAATTCTCTCATTTTTGCTATTTTAAGATTTGAAGCCTGGCCCATTATGAAAACTCTTGGTCTGTGCAGAGCACGCTTTGCAAGCATGAGTTTCGAGGAAATAGGCCTATATCTATGCTCGACTTTTTGCAAGCCTTTTCTTTCTGTGAAGTAAATATCAGGCTATCAACTCTCACTTTTCAAAGAAGCAATTGTCGAATCGTTTTTCACAACTCGGTTTAATGACGTTCCTGAAACACTCAGCTCTGTAGCCATCTTTCTCATGGAGCGAAAACGATTTCTTGAAATTCTGGACCTGATAACTACCCTGAGTGTAATATTCTTGGCTAATTTGGGACGTGCCCTGCATGCACAGTATCTAATTCGTCCAGTTTCTCAGAAGCGGCTAATAGTTTTATAGATTAACCTTTGTTTCTTCTTCTGTCAAATTGAAGATTCAATATCTCTGATGCAGTCTTGCTAGCTTCGGAGAGCTCATTAAATTATTGCCGAACGCTCACGTTCCTTGCGTATTTCACTCCAAGTTATAAAATATATTTCAATTGAAAAAAGTACGTGAAACAGAAAAAAAACTACTTATTTTCTCTGATGTAAGAATACAGTAAATTGCGTTAGCTTTATGGAAAGGGCCTCCTTTTTAAACATTTCCATCAATTGTTTTTCCTTTGAGAAATCGATGTTTTATTTATTTTTTGCTTCTTTGGATCAGCTGGGCTCACACTCCAATCCACTAAAAATTCATTAATGAGAACGAACATAATCTGCATCCGTATCTATGCCGTGGAAGGTGGAGGTTCACACTCTAATTATGCCGGGGGGCGCTATCGTCGTTCACGACGATTGCGCGTTCAAATAAGCTCTGCTGAGCGCGCCACTACTAAAATAAACACTACCTAAGCTAACCTAACCTAGCGTAACCTAACCTACCCTACCTAGCCTAATCTCCTTACCTAACCTAACCTTACCTAACCTAACCCAACCTAACCTTTAACCTTACCAAACGTGCCGGGGCCACATATGCATTTCTACGACCAAATGCTTGCTAGAATGAGCAGCTCGCAGGGCCTTTCGATACATACTTGAAATCGGTAGCATAGATACCGTGGCATCAATGACGTCCGAATCTCGCATCCAGTTGTCTGTGTAAATGCCTAGTGTGGCACCGGCAGCACTTTCGTCGCTCACGACGATTTGTGTGTTTGTTTGTGTACGCGGATCGTGTGCGTGCGGGCGACGATCAAGTTCGTGCGCTGCGCTGCTCGCTGTATCGCAGATAAAGTTAGGTTCGGTTAGGTAAGGTTAGGTAAAGTTAGGTAAGGTTAGATAAGGGTAGGTTGGGTTAGGTTAGAAGGCTAGGTTAGTAGGTTTGGTTAGGTTAGGCTAGGTTAAGCTCGGTAAGGTTAGGCTAGATGGTGTTTATTTTAGTGGTGACGCTCGCAAGAAAGCCTACTTGAACGCAAAATCGTCGCGAACGACGAGAGTGCGCCCCGGCATAGGAAGTATTGAGTAATGCCGCACGAAGAAACTCTGTAGAGTCCAGCGAGTTTTACGAACGGCGCTATAAATAAAGGGATTATTACAAGAAACTAGAGTTATAATCAGTTTGAAAGGGTCAAATTAATTTCCCTAAGAAAATTTGGGGCTGCCCCGACGCTGTGCAGATGCTGAACTGCGGTTTTAGCCTCTGAAGCGGCTGTGATATTTGGTAGGGAAGTGACCGGCAGCAACTCATGGTAATGCTGTTGCGTTGACGCGTCAGGTACATATAGCTATGGGTGGAGGTAAGTGCAATTCCATTCCCATGTGCTGCATTTGGGTCACAAACTTGAATTTAAAAGATTTCATTCGTAATATTAAATTGGAATTATATCAAACGCTGGATTGTTACGCCCAAAATGACGCACATGAAAAAGGAAACAACTTGCTGCCCCAGAGCTACGACTCTGTAATTAAAAAAAAAAAAAGATAACATTGGTACAACAAATCGATTCAATGGGTGCGTGTAGTCTGAAGGTAAGAAATAAAGTTATTCTCTTGGCAGTTTAAATGCAGCAACTAAATTAGCATATCGCAAATTCAAGTCGCACTGTTCGACAAGCAAAGCACCATTACGTGCTAACCTGCCACGTATCGTGGTTTATTTGAGCTCGTAGAAGCAAAAGCTGACTCAGCTCTCGATGATGTGCGCTTGGTGCTGAATCTTCAGACAGGTGCGCTGGCTTCGGCCCTTTGATTTAAAATTCTGGCTTTGGCCGCTAATCGAATACCTATAAGACTTCCAAGAACTCATTCCGGCTCCGTAAAATGGACATTTCAATCGGCACCAGGTAATAGGGACTGCTAGCAATTCATGCAACACGACCCAATCGACCTCAAGCCATATAAACAAGTTTTAAGCTTGGGTTATTTCTACTAGTAACACAAGGCTATGTTAAGAGACAATGGGTTAAAATGCACTCATACGTTTGTAGATCACCACAGAATACTTCTGAACTTGGTAACAACTATGTAAAATTGTACTTAATCTATTTGGGGCCCAAGAAGTTTCTTTGGGGCATAAGACTGACATGGGGCTACTTGATTAGGTTAACCGAAGCTCTTCAACTCGGCGCTTCCTTTGTTCCGCTACACACTCTTATCCTTGAACCATTAACACTGAGCCTCGATTTCCCCTGTACGCAGTGAAAGATTTATTGCACAGTAATTTCCCCTCCATTATCTGTACCAAGCAACTTTAGTTGCACAACACCCCCCCCCCCTTCCTTCCTCCCCTATTATGCACTACAACTTTTTGTTTTTCGCAAAACACTCTCGTCCGTTTACACGGTGCAACTTTTGTTGCCCAACACCACAGTCCCCACTCTTCGGTCTGTTCTCTGTTAACTTTCCCTATTAGTGAACTCCTGTTTTCCAGCTTCGGGATGCGAATCTAATTGGAAGTTCATCAGTCATGAATTACTTGTAGCTCTCAAATGCTCAAAACAACGATCGACTGGTGATCGGATTTTAATAGCTAATGCGCCAAACCTAATGTGAAATTAAAACCAAGTAGAACGCCTCGTGGCGTAGGACAATGTTGTTATTGTAGATACGCAGGGGGAGGCTCCGGACGGGGTCGGGCAAGTGGTGGAAGGTATGAAGAGGAAGGAAGAGCGCATAGGAAGTGCAGTGCAGATAAAAGATTGTCACATAGAGATGTGGGAAGGAGCGGGGTGGGATGGGCAGGACATTCGAATAGGTGGTTCACAGGGTGAGGGGCATTATGGAATTCTGGGCAGGAGTCTGAGTCTGCTTGTCCGACCCTGTGGTGGTAAGACATCAGGGCAGAGCAGAAACCTGAACGTAGTTGCGATAGGGTAGAGCGAGCCGCCCGTGGAAGAGCGGTCTCCTCAGGCAAGATCTCCGGTGGAACGATGTCCAAAACCTTGCTTACAGAGAGACGGTCTCGTGAAGCTCGCACGGCAGACCGATGGAGGAAGGAGATAGCTGCACGGTACTCTTCAGTTGGTATGATATTATCTGTTAGCAAGTGGTTGACGTCTGAGTGGAATCTGGTTGACAGATTTTGGCAGATACGTCGACGACCGGCCTGTGCAGTGACGACAGAGAGGGCTGGTTGCTCAGGAAGAAGGGCGGAGATGAGGTATTGGCGGACTGAAAGTCGAGAGATTGGTCGACCCTTAGGAATTTGGACTCTGAATGGAGATGAGCGATGATGCAATGCGAAGGCTACCGATTGCAGAATGGAGAGCGGAGTTTTGAACCGTCTGGAGCTTTTGAATTGCGGAATGGCGAGTTCCAGGATAACAAACAGGGGCCGCGTAGGCGAATAGGGGTTGGATAAATGCCAATTTTTTGTGAGAAGCAGGGTCTCCTTGCACTGGCCTCAGCGCGTGCCAGTTAGGGCTTTCAGTAATCTAAGGCTGCTGGAGGCTAGGACAGCGATAGAAGTGATGTGGGGTGTAGAAGTAAAGTGGGTGTCGAAAGTGACTCCGAGGATCTTGGAGCGGCGCTCCAGAGACAGCACAGTGTTGTTAACAGTGATTTGGCGGTTAAGTCTAGACTGATGTGTTTCGGTCGTCCATAGTGTAGCGTGGGATTAAGAGGTTGCAATGGTGAGGCCCTTGGCAGCTGCCCAGTCACTGATCAAGTCAGAGTGATCCGATAGAGCGGCTGAGGCGGTGAGAGGGTGGCTGTGGGACGCCACGACAGTGAAGTCGTCGGCGTATGATGTCAAAAGGGGACGACAGAACTGGTCCCGAGGTGTGGGGAAATCAGAGACGTTGAGGTTGAAAAGAGAAGGCGAGACAACAGAACCCTGAGGAACCCACGCCTTGACCGCACGGAATTGGGAACGAAAACCATTATAAAGGCAGCATGCTGCGCAATCTCTGAGGTGAGCCGCAAGCCATCTAACAATGTTATAATGGAGCGTGGTGATAGAGACCGCGGTGAGGAGGCCTACAGTGGGAACTGTGTCGAAGGCTTGGCTGAAATCAATCAGCAAAGCTACCGTGCGGTCATGAGGCTGAGGCTTGTTCATGCCATTGGATACCTGGAAGGAAAGAGGTAGTAGAGCAGATGTGGAATACGTGGGTCGGAAGCCATGTTGATGAGAAGAGGGTTGGAATGCCTCATTGATGAAAGGCAGCAGAAGGCGTTCCAGTACCTTGGCAGCACGGTACAAGAGCGAAATTGGGCGGTTGGAGGTCCCCCTTTGTCCGCAGGTTTGGATGGTTTTAGGATGGCAATTATGTTTGCTAATTTCCATAGAGCGGGGTTGTCGGCGTGAGCAAGGGAGAGATTGTATAGTCTGGTCAAATAGAATAGACTTCGAGGGCCAAGGGGCTTTATATGTAAGATAGATAATTGGTCAGAGCCTATAGCTGTATAGATCCCTGAAGCCTCAATGGCCTCTCGAACCTGAAAGGGAGTGAAAGGGATAAAACTATGATCGATGAGATGACGCTTTCGGACGACGCGCCTGGCTCGTCTGGGTGAAGTGGCTAAGACATGAAGATAGGCGGCAGTAAATTACTTGCAAGAGTTCCTGGCAATGTCGCCATTGCGGGTAAACGTGTGATTTCTAAAGGAAATCGGCTGGCTGGGAGGAAGAGAAGACCGCTTGCCTGATAAAGAGAGGAGGAGGGACCAAAATTTGTTGGGATTGCTCTTGGGGTCACAATTCTGGACGGTCTGTTTGCAGATGAGTCGATCAGCTTCATACTGCAACTGAGGAAGGGTAGGGTCTTGAAGGGTGGAGGAGCGGAGGTATTGACGGCGGGTGATTGCGTCCTTGGCTTTCCGGGTGAGCCGAGGAATGTATTCCCTACGGTGGCCGGCTGGTATATGATGCTTGGCAGCTGATGTAAGGGCATGATATGATTGAGAGCTTTCAGTCTGCCGCTACAGGAGGAAGGGAGTGGGAGAGAAGCGATGAGTTCCTTAGTCTCATGTTATTATTATTAAAACTTCACGCTTCAGCTATCACGGACAGGTAATTCAACCCAAATGAAGCATCTTGCTACACCGGGAAGCCCAAAACGCTGCTAAAGGAAATTAAAAAAAAAAAACATTAACAGCTGACATAAACGCCTGCAGGCCAATGCGACCAAAAGCCGATGCCGACAACAAATTCCAAATCTTAGCCTTCCAGGGCACGAAGCACCGACAGAACTGATTATTTCGACATCTGACAGCCTCCGAAGTGAAAGAGTGCGCTCCGTGCGCAGCACGAGTCTCTCTCCAAAAAACCTTGAGGGCTGGGAGAGAAGAATACAACCGATGCCTCTCATTATTGTGTACGAGATTATTGTATACCTTCAATACGGGATTTGAAATGTTGTCCACCAACATTTAGATGTGTCTAACCGAACCGGTTTTCCACTTGCAAAACTCTCACATTCAAACCCCCGCCTACATGCTGAGCAAAACAACCATACCATCAGCAAAAATGACTTTTCCATCATAGCTTCCTCTAATCCAATGGAACTCACAACGTTAGAGTCCCTCTACGTACACAAAACCAGACCCAACCTTAACCTTATGACCTCGGCTGTACCACTGCACACGGTCCCCACTTAGCTCACACCCGCTGACTGTACAGGAGTCGACGTCGAAGCCCTCCACCTACCTTGGCTCATTCGCTTACTAGACTCTCCCCTGACAACACACATGCTCCCTTTACATTAGTAATAAAGAAAACCCTTTTTACCTCATACTGTAGGTGTAGCTTGAATTTTTTTTTTCTTAAGATGGGACACACTATCCCGTAACGTTAATTTGTACGAACATTCGACCGTATATTTACTATTTGTATATGTGTTGGTTTGATTCCTTTTACAAACATATACTTAAATCTTCAACGAAAACATTATCACCTGTTTCACTTCGTTCGCGGGCGATAAACATCGAAATCGCCTAGTTAAAAATGAAATCGCTGGAGCGTAGGAAAAAGACCAAGGATTAATTACGTATTGCGCAACATAGTTGCATTACGTAAACAGTAAACTGGCCATTATGCTCACTCATCCTATGTTATGGGGAGCCATGCGCCCAGGAGATTTTATACAATTTACATTAGCTTAACCCTAGTGTTAGGGGCATCATTCTTTCGTGCCCCTTTCGTTATATCCTATTTTGTTAATTCCTTTCTAATTATTGCTCCTATTATTATTCACTTGCTCCCGCCACCTATTTTTCTTGGGATTTTCCATGTCTCTTCCCTATTCCTCTCCTGAAACACCGCAGCCTGATTTTATGACTCAAAACAAACCCCGCCTCACCAATGGACGGGCATTATTCAAGAACTATTCTCGACTAATATCAACACTATCGACAAAAAAAAAAACTGCACTCTTAAGCAGAGCACCTCTGCTATTCTCTCGATCCTTAGGCAGTTCATCTCGACGGGAGCATCACCTGCCGCGTGTAATATCCAGCTGACGAGAGCTAACTCGATTATATTCCTTAAAAATTCAACTCAAAGCTCGAAGCACTAATTTATACCCGGGTAGTTACGCTTAAAGGGCAGTTAAGCCGAGAAAAAGCCCAGGCTTACGGTACTCCTTCTCAGTCGCGCTTTCATTTCTGTCATAGTCCTTTCCGCTAGCCTCTCCTTCTTTCTTTATCCGCCGTCGTTTTTTATCAGAAAGTGGCTAGACGGTGCCGTAGATTTTCAGGGTTACGACAGCTATGCCAATAGCAGGTCGCTATCGCGGGCCTGCAACAGCAGAACAGCAGCAGCCGTTGCTTGCTAAGGGCATCTCCAGGCCGCTGCTTCACGACAGAGGGAAAAAATGCGACTTCTATCATTATTTTCCTGCGCCAGGCTTATCCCAACCATTCCACCCTGGCTTCAAGAACGTAAATAAAGTCCACGGAACGTTTGACCCTTCAACGGTGTGCAGACCAGCAACGTATAGGGTTACTGGCCGCGTCATTACATGATTTGATTCTTGTTTATTGATGCTTTGACCCTTGAAGGGAGTGACTACGGGTACATAGGACTTATCCTTTCACGATTAGAAGATCTATTATTATTTTTTGTTTATTTATTGATGGTTGCCCCTAGAATGGAGTGTAATACGAGTACATGGACTTATCTCGTTGCCATTAGAAGATTTATTTGTTGTTTTTTAATTGAGGGTATGACCTTGGAATGTACATAAGAGCAACGTAGAACTCAGAGACCCGATAATTAGATGATTCATTTATTAAGTGATGGTTTAGCTCTTGAAGTGGGAGAAGAAGAGCAACAATTTCTCGTTACCCTCAAGATTTATAAATAGGAAATTAATTCGTTTGTCATATGTTTTGTTTGTGTGAAACGAGTGAGCTATCTCTCACTTGCGATCTTCAAAATCATTTTCTAATCGCTGTGTAGCATAGACCGCAGCAGTACTTGACTCTTAGGTCTGACGCTGGCGGCCAAAAGTCGGAAACAGAAAATGGGAATTTCTCAAGAGCTATTCTTTTCCCCCCATCTAATACTGAAGAAAAAATTCCAAGGTACCCAACATTTTTCTTGCAGAGAAGGTATCTTCGATACGGCGGGGACGCACTTGGGCGCTTGCCTGCATGACCATGTATGGACATGTTCATAATAGCTCTTGAGAAAATCCCATTTTTCCCATTTTGGCCGCCAGCGTCAGAGGCCACTTTTGGACCTAAGACTCAAGCACTGTTGCGGTCTATGGTTGGATGCTAAAAAGGTCGGCAGGCGACCTAGTGCCCTGCTCTGCCTGTAAGTAAGTAAAATTAACTTCAGCGAAACCCCTGTTACCCCCACTTCTGTTGTTGATCTGTTTTCTGCAGTATCGTTCCCTTTTATTCACTGATCTATTAAGTTTGCGCAGTATGAGCTCAGAGAATATGTATAAATTCGCTGAGTGACGGAGAAACGATCAACTTATTATTTTATTTTATCTATGCTACCATCGACAGGTACTTCAAACGTCTTCAACAGTTTACTACTTCATCGCTTGGCCCGTCAAACTCTTTCCGAGCTAATCCCAGTTTTCTCAAACCTTAGACCACTGGAAACTCGATTTCACTGAGCATTATTGAGTTTCTGGCCGTGAGTGGGCAGTTCATTCGCAATTAAATTTGAAAATTCGATTCATTGGGACGAAGCAGAGGCACCTCTCTGTGGTTTCCGTTTCGGGCGAGTGGATTTAGCTAAGATCGACTTTTACCAGCCAATCTAACGATCCCAATGCCGAACTAAGTTGTTACCACTCGACTTAACTCGTCTAGGGAGTCAGACAGGAAAGTTGAGGAGTCAACGCAGCGAATTTGGTCAAATTACGATTTTTTCCCCTGAAGAAGGATCCTCAGGTAGTGAGCTATTGCGTACAAAATTTATATGGGGCTACGGGCACTGCAGTATAACCCCTCATACAGGGGCCCGGTTACCTTTAAAATTTCCAGAAATTCAATCTTGCTCCGTGAAGAGGAATTTCGAGCAGTTTCGACGTAAACATGTTGCTCTTAACACCTGTAACACGTTGCAAAGTGACAAATCCAAAGTTTTCGTCTGAAGTGCCGCACAAGTTAAGCTACGAAGACAGAGTTTCGACGCTTAATCGAACGTGCCATAAACTAACACAACCAACAACGAAGCAAACAATCACGTGTTATGAATTATGTACTGCGTCAGTACTGTGGATCGTCTCTAGCCGTATTCTCCTTCATAAAGGTCTATCTAGATGTGCCTGACAGTTGAAGCGCAATCAATTAGCCTGGCAAAATAGAGGTAAGCTAAGCCAAGTAGGCTTGACTTATCCGAGATATAAGGCATGTAAGTGCGTTAGTTTTGCGACTTCGGGTTGTATTGCAAGTATAACATGCACCCCGATTTCCTTTGACTCTCCCGGAAACTTCACTTTCTGGAGCGCAATCGAATGTTAGGCCGTTTCATGATTACAGTTGATTTATGATTTACACTTGAAACTCAATCCAAAAAGTAGCGAATAGAACACGCTAGTCATATTTTTGTGCAAGTCAGACATAATGGGCTAAGTTTAATTCTGTTACGCCTCGCCCAAGCGATAGTACCGTGGTCTGCCTTATTGGGGAATTTATTACAGGTTTATAATTAACTGACCATCTGCCTAATTTTAATACTAGAAGTGTCAATAATACAAGTTGCTTCTTGGTGGACAAATAACACAGTTGCATGGCAATAAATATCAAACCCCATCCTATCTTATGGAGGTTAGCGACCCTAGGGGACTCTGTACATTATGCTAGACATTAGTGAGGCCTTCGGGACATTTATCCTTCGCGCCCACTTTGCTTCCTTCCGCTTACTTCTTTTCTGTTCTTCCTCTTCTTTCCCGACTTGCTGTGCCCATGCTCGTTGATCTTTAGTGGGAGCACCACTACATGTCCCTTCCTTTTCCTACCTTAGAACAGTTAATACTGATATAGGGAAGTATAAACTATCTTATGTATAGCATAAAATGAACATCAAGCGTTCTAACCGGTCAATGTAAGGTTTTTCTGAGCAGCTAAAAATATCTCATAAAACCGTTATCTCATTAATTCTAAACGATCGTCATTTCTTACACTACACCACAGAGTAGTTTTATTTGATATTATTGTTTACAGCTTTTAAATATTATTGGTATTACATGTAGCGTATTTTCTACCGAAAGTCATTTGGAAAAGTGTAATGCTGTAAAATATACGTAAATTTATTAGTTTTAATGATATGTATAGATAACAGCAGTATTTATACTGGCCAGCCATTGGTTTATATATTTCATTCAGGGGCGTGTTGCGTTCAGACGCCGGTGTTACCCCAGCAGTGTTACACATGTAGCAGTGCATGCGACGTGCGATCTCAGCGACCCAACAAAGTGTAGCGGAATTTGTGGCAAGCTTAAACATATACATTCCTTGCGGGCGCTAATACCCTAGAACGTGATGAGCCAATACCAAGCAAATGAATTGTTCTGGCGGAACCTTATGTTGGCAGTAATTTAGGATATAAAGTTAAGAAAACTACGCAAAAGTGTTTCACATGCTAAAATTCAAGCAACATATGGCAGTCATTCATTTTGTATTACTAATTATCGAGTATCATAGTGACTGTTTGTAAACAGAGGTAGCAGTGTTACCCAGCTCATAACCCTAAAATTTAGAAGGGTAGTCGTCGGTGTCACCCGGTCTCATCCAACCTGCGTCGCACTGAAGACACCGAAGGCTTAATTGCAACACGCACCTGGAGTTTTCCGCACGAGCCAAACGTTCTGTAAAATGTTTACCTTCATTAAGGTGTGACCATGGGCACTGGAAGTTCCGTAGGAATTTGATCTTTGTTTATGGCGTGATATCTTTATTATTATTAAAACTTCACGCTGGGGCCCCCACTAACTGGTAGCATAACGCAAATGAAGCAACTTGCAACACCATAAAGCCCGAAACGCTGCTGAAGGTAATCCAACAAAAAGCCATTAACAGCTGACTTAAACGCCTGCAAGCCAATACGACCCAAAGCCGATGTCGGCAATGAATTTCAAACCCCAACAGACCAGGGGGTACGAAGCACTGACCAAACTGATTAGTTCGGCACCTAACGTTCTCTAACGTGAAAGATTGCACGCCGACCGCAACACGTGTAATTCTCCTTGAACACTTGAATCTCGAATATACGGTCAATTTCTAGTTTTATGGCAACAACGATTGGTAAATGTTTACGAGAGGGGATCGGGTGATATTCCATTTTTTTTGTATATTAAATCGTTTTTATTTTACAAATTATCAATATTTTGCACATTTTAAGTCTGTGCATAACGTTTTTTCATAGATATAACGCATTAAACTTCTTATTTTCTCCTATATTACAGGGAAGGGTGACACCGTGAGACGGTGTAAAAATGTTCACCGTCACTAATGTGACAGACGATCGTCCTTGCCTCACTTTGGACGCAGTGCAGATTATTTCGACGGCTATCTTGCTACACATCTGTTTGTTATACAGTCCTAAAAAAAATTCCAAGCGCCTCCATAATTTTCTACAGTCAGCAACGAAACTAAAATTTCATTGAAATCAAAGGTCACTTCTATAAGGTAAGCTTACGTTCCGCGTTTTAGGAAACGAATGCACTTAGTTGCGTACGCCTGCGTGATAGAGATACACCCCAAACAACGAAGCCATCGGTTGTGCATGCGCGGAGCCATGGCCGAACTGCCTTCTTCAGAGATGGGGGGAGGAGGGGGTGGTTTGGTTGGTTGGGTCTCGGGTCATTTGTTCCTGCCGTCAAATTGGTGCCATAGTTCTTGGTGACCCGAGGTCAACTGCAACTACACTTCCTCAACTAGGGCCAGTGGGCCTATACTCGCAGAACAAACAAGTGCATGTGGGTTTCCCAGGTGAGGGTGTGGTCTAAGCTGACTTTACCTTTACTTTCGGCCGAGAACCTAGGTTAGGGAGGCAAGGCAGGTTTTGCTAGCAAATATAGGTCCCTAGAAGAACCTACCTTGCCTTACCTAACTTGGTTCTCGGCCTAACCGATGGCTTCACTGTTTGCAAACTTCCTCGTACTAAGGGTGGTGGTCGGTGGTGGCTGCCAGCCTGTCGCCTTCACTTTTATATATGAGAAAATAACAAGTTTAAAGCGTTATAACTCAAAGAAAACTCTATGCGCCAACTTAAGATGTGTATAACCTTGATAATTGGTGTAAGAAAAACTATATAGGCCTAATGTACAAAAAATTGCAAAATCGCCCGAGCCCCTTGCGTTAACATTACCCAACGATTCTTGATGTTTTGATGTCGTAGGCTATATTGGTTAAGGGACACATGTCAAGAAGTTTTACGGGAATAACGTTTTGCTCGCAAATGCATAATTTTCGAGATATGTGACTTTGAAGTTCCTATTGTTTTTCTATTGGAAAAAAATAACCGGTGACCTATAAGAACCTAAGTGATCCTACATTAACCAAACCTAACCTAAAATAGGTTAGTTTACGTTTCTTGGGCACGCCAGCTATTTTTCCCGTAGAAAAACAATAGGAATTTCAGAGTCAAATATCTAGAAAACTAAGCATTTGCGAGCAAAATGTTATTCATGTAAAAGTCTTAAAATGTGTCCTTTAACCTATGTATGGCATCAAAGTATCGAAAATTTTGTTGCTATTTATTTGCGTTTTTATACACTGCGCGTGTAATAATGTGAAACAATGGTATTGGAGAGAATAGCTACTGATTTATTGGTGAGATCTTAGTTGTATTTTACCAGGAAAATATGCTAGTAGGGTGGCTACTACAGTTGCGCCATCATCAGATCATCTCGGTAATTACGTTTGTTAGCATCCTCGACTAACCATTGCCAGGAATTTTTGTAACGATACCAGTAACAGGAAATCGACAAGACATCAAAAGTGCTTATGATAGGCCTAATCGAAGTTTGGGGAAATTATCGAATATCCGCCCCTGACCAGGTTACATGAGGCACGTCAGCCGTGCAACTTGTGAATAAGAAGATACTGTAGATTAGTTGAGTTTCTAGGATTTTTAAACTTCACACGAGTTTCTAAATATTGTTAGATTATTTCTTGTAAGTTTTTTCTTTGAGCTGAAGACTTAGGTCTATGTCGTGTCAGGAAGCGGCAACCGGAGTTCTGCGTGTTATGTACCCTATCGATATAAAACTCAAACTATGATCTTTTTGGGAGATATTAATATTCTTTTACAGACATTTTTTTAATTAGCCCAACTTTCAGTTCAAGTCATATTAGTGTCTTTGTAAGCTAGTTTATGAGGTAAATTTTTTCTATAACCCACACTCGAACATTATATTATTTTTTGACCATTATTCTAAAACCAGCAGCAGACGATATTTTTTTGTCGTGTGTTTTGACTTCACCGCGTTCGAATGCGTTGTTGTGCCTGTGTAAACAACAAAAATGAGCACTGCTTTGTGAGACGACATTCGCTAAAAATTTGAAAAGACACAAGACAGTGCACTCGTGACACCGGCTAAGCCAAAGAACACGACGGTACACGTTTTATCAAAACATTTTGTAGACAAACAGTCTCGTTTGCAAGGTACTATTACGAAGCATTCGAACGTGGTGAAGTGAAAATACAGGATCAAAGACCATCGTCTGCAGCGGGCTTTATTGATACTGATGCACTGAATGGCTGAACACAAATATTCAGGCGGTAGCCGTCGCAAATGATTAGTTTTCGTGATACAGACCTGTTAAATTTATCGTCAAATCATTATTGGTAGGTACTTGTAATTCCGCGCCCTTTGTCTGCAAAATGTTTACCTAAGTTGTGATGTCATTTGCGGAACCAGTCTTTCCCCTCCCCCTTCAGGGGCATACGGTGGACCATAGGGTTAGGTTCGCCCATCCTATGATGTGGGGATCAGCAACCCAGGGAATATTATAGGTTACCGTGGCTCTTAGTTAGGCCTTTGGACGTCCGTCTTTCATGCGCACTTT
>LQNS02276925.1:5320473-5334539 GCA_001587735.2 Parhyale hawaiensis | reverse complement strand
TTCCCCTCCCCCTTCAGGGGCATACGGTGGACCATAGGGTTAGGTTCGCCCATCCTATGATGTGGGGATCAGCAACCCAGGGAATATTATAGGTTACCGTGGCTCTTAGTTAGGCCTTTGGACGTCCGTCTTTCATGCGCACTTTGCGTCCTTATGATTTCATAATCCACTGATCTTACCATCCTCTGCTCTTCCTCTTCTTCTCTTGCTCTTCTTCCCCTACTTGTTGTGTCCATGCGCGTTTATCCTGTGTGGGAACACTTTCGTGCATTGATTCCAGATTTATCTTCATATACTATATATCCCTTTCTTTTAATCTCTTACAACAGCATAGTACTGCTTTAGGGGGCTTGAACTATCTTGGATGGCTAATAAGCTGCTCAATAAGGCAGTTATCGCTCTGGTGTCTGTTCGGTATTTCTGTGGGGAGCAGTAGCTGTGAGGAGCATATGAGCATATAGGTGGTCCACAAAAGCATATGGCTATCGCTCCTAACCTTGAGAAGCAAAGCATCAGTGGAAATAAAATTTATTGATATATCCTTTGCAGGCTTCATTGATGTCGTTCCCTAATGCCGGGGCGCACAGGGCCCAAACTCGCCAACCGCAATGTACGTGTGCGACGATTCTGTGTAGCCGCATCACTGTGCGCACGGGCGGCGTTCAAGTATCGCAGGTTAGGTTAGGTCAGGTTAGGTAAGGTGAGCAAAGATTTGGTGAGGCAAAGCTAGGTGAGGCAAAGCTAGGTGAGGCAAAGATAGGTGAGGCAAAGCTAGGTAAGGCAAAGCTAGGTGAAGCAAAGCTAGGTGAGGCAAAGCTAGGTGAGGCAAAGCTAAGTGAGGCAAAGCTAAGTGAGGCAAAGCTAAGTGAGCCAAAGCTAGGTGAGGCAAAGCTAGGTGAGGCAAGGCGAGGCGAGGCAAGGCAAGGCAAGGCAAGGCGAGGCGAGGCGAGGCGAGGCGAGGCGAGGCGAGGCGAGGCGAGGCGAGGCGAGGCGAGGCAAGGCAAGGCGAAGCGAGGCAAGGCGAGGCGAGGCAAATCGAGGAGGGGTTAGGCGACCAGGCCACGTTTATTGTAGAGCTTCTCGTGGTTTTGACGCGGCAAGAAAGCTTACTTAGCCGCATGCGCAGTGATGAACGTACACAGAATGGCGAGTTTGGCGACAATGCTGCCGGGACCACATATGCATTCACATGAACCACTGGAACCGAGGACGAACCGCTCCTTTGTAGCCTACATACCATGGCATTAACGATCGACTATAGAGCTGCCCATCTTCTCATGACGTTGTTCTTGTGAAAGTATCGAGTGCAAGGAGCTTCAGTAGAGAGGAGGGAGCCAGGAGCCTCGTCCGTGAAGCTCAAGAGTCGTTTATGGCTGCAGCCAGCCGCCGTATGCACCGATCGCATATCAGTAAATAGTCGCTTATGGCTGCAGCCAGTCACCGTATGCACCGATCGCATATCAGTACGTCGGTTTTTCTGCTGCTGTCCCTTAAAACTCGCTGCTCTCCAGTCACTTCCACCAATGATATGCATGAATGCTACTCACAGCTACAAATGATCTGGTTGCCTCGCTGTCGAATCTGTGAATGGGTTCCCTCCTCTGTTGAAGCTCTTTGATAGAGTGGCCCCGCCATAATCTATATTAGACTAAAAGTCTATGAATCGGTCTTCCTGGTTTGTGTCTTGTTTGACACATCTTCTCCACTTTTACACGAGAAGAAATTCGAGGTAATGGGGCAGTCGCATTCATTCCATGGATTAGCTCTGTAATTCGATTGTATCTGTGATGCGGAAGTTAAACTGAGCTGGGCCTCAAGAACGGGCATAATCAATTCAGTGGTTCCACGGGCAATACAACTGAAATACGTAACATAAAATGGTTTGACTTTGCTTACAACCTGGGTGTTGAATATTCGTTAGAGAAGCAAAGAATCTGTTGAGAATGAACCGAATGGCCGGGTCGCTCCTTGGCGGGCAGAAGAAGACGCCCGAATAGCGGGCGGTCTATGCCCAGCTAAATAACACCTGCGTTTTTTGCGAAAGCGAAGACGATCGTAATGACGACCCAACGGGTCACGGGTCGTCTAGTAGCTATGGCATAAACGTGCGGCAGTGTTCAGCTATTTTTATACGTTAAGAACATCGGACTCGACACAATACTGTACTGTACGATCACGCAAAGCAATGGCTTATCAGTTGTATGATTATTGTGTATTTGCGAACTTTTGTTTTGATATTACTTTACCAAAAGAAAAAGGTTTGTTGCCTTTACTGAACCCTGATTTCTATCTAAACCTTATTAGAAAATCACTTAACTTAAGCTCATGATTAATTAAGCGAATACTAGCCAATAATTGCGCTAGAGTGCTGACATAATGCTGAATTTGATATAATAATCAAATATCTCTAAAACCCATTTCCGGCGGCTGTAACCTTTATATTCGTATGCAGTGCTTCAATATCTAAGTATATCTTCCAAGATGTAGCGTTCAAAAATATTGAAGTTTGAGTCGGGATTATAGTAAATGTGATAATTTATGTGCTTCTCAGTAATCTTACATGATCACCTATGGGTCGTAACGTTCCCAGCACTATGCAGGGGGTTGGTGATTAAAGCATTGGTCTGGGAATAAATTGAGCGTGAAACATGATAAGTGAAATACTTAGGTTAATTTATCGCAATCACCCTGCCCTCATACTCAGAAATTTTATGCCTGGGACTGGTACATATTTATGCGCTGAGCACGAGTTTATAGGTTTTTGTAGTCAAAAACCATTTGTCTTAGAGATAGTGAGTTGCTAAGCCCAAAATTATGCAGATAACACGCACACACACCTACACATGCACACACACATGCGCGGGATTAAGTTGCGCTGTTGAACTAATATAACCTCGACCTACACATATTAAAATCTAAAAAAAACTAATAATTTCTGACGGTTCTGACGGCTGGAACGTATAAAAATTCGCATCAAGCGCATCAATATCTAGCAGAATCAAGCCTGGCATGTTTGGGCTTTAGTGAGAGGCGAGAGTAACAAAATTGCCTGAGCAATAAACTGGATAGTCTGAAATTTGGGTGGTCAAGAGGGTTTTACATAATCTTGTTATTATTTAACATTAAAAGATATCAGTCTCCAGTGAATCTGGTTTTTTACTATAATTCCACACCCAAACTAAAAAAAAATTAGACAACTATTCTTGTAGATATTGATGCGTTAAACACGATTTCATATATGTATTTGTGGACCCGTGCGTGAAAAAATTCTCGCAATAACCGATATATTTTCCCTCTTCTCTGACTTACCGTTTCCACATTTTTCCGCTCCCGTTTATCTGCAGCTCTTATTCCCTTCTGCAATCTTTCTGCGTCAAGTTTTACTAGTCACAGTGTAGCATAAATGCTTCATTGGTAGCTTGCCTTCGTTTTTGAGATTGAGGTAGTTTCATTCTTTGTTTGCGTTCCCTATCACCTTTCTTAATTGAACGTGTGTCTTCCAAAGTAAAATCTTAAGAAGACCCTGCAATAAACATGAATGCCATTCCAGTCGGCTTATATATGCAATGTTAGTGCACCGTATCCTTGTACTGCCTTCAATACTCAAATATCTGCTTCACTGGAATGTTGAAATTTTGACCTCTGAAGCAAAATTTGCTCTCTGAGAGAGACACTAAGCTAGAAGAATTAATTGACTGCTGCCTGTGAACTAATTCTCTAGTGCCCGTAGTGAGTGCCCCGTTGATCATCTGCCAAATTTATACGTCGTGACCTGAGAGAAAAAAAGGTGTGGAATCTCACTCCGCAAGCTGCATATATATTTCCGATTTGAAGAAGTGTTTTAAAAAAGAAGTGCATTTAGATAAAGGGCTTTACCATCTTCTGCAACCTGATCATCGATCTCTACTAAAACGTAGCTCAATTGCAAAATCTACAACCTAGCCTATTTTTCGTACATCTATTTCCTTAACAGCAGAGACAATAATAAATACACGGAGCGTTTAATTTTACAAAGATTGCAACCGTATGAAATTAGTTGTTTTTGCGATATTGATTAATTAGGCTCGGCATTGTCAGTACTCTGCATGGGACAATTATTGGTTAAGATACGTTTAGTTAAACGCCTGTAATTATTATTATTATTACATCGTCAAAGACACGAATATTTTCCCATTTCATAAAAGAAGATTAAAGACAAAGTCTGTACACAATCCACAAAGCCATACAATTGCTCAGTCTAAAATGAGAGAAATTTATGTTATTACGTCGCCGATCCATGTTACAGTTTACGGAGGGTTGTGTCCGACCCGTCGCAATCGTAACATGCAAAAAATATCTGATCCAGCTACATACTTTTGATATATAATATTATCTAGGTTTGGCCTGACCTTTTAGTGAAGATTGCGACTGATCAATCCATACATTTTATATTCAGAGATGCGTTATCTTTTTTAAGGGTGGAGAATAGGACAGGTTCTGCTAATGACATCACAGCATAGGCAAACATTTTACGGATAAAAAATGGCGCTCAGATATGTGCACCAAAACTGATTTAACGCTAAATTGAACTCATCAGCATCCTCAAAACTAAGTATTTTCGACGGCTGTAGCCTATAAATTCGTGTTCAGCGCATCAGTATCTGTTAGATTAATGATCTAAACCGTCTTGGTTATGGGAAGGGGGGAGTTGTAGTAAAAAATTACATAGTTTTGTAGATATTTTATTTTAAGCCACATTGAAATGGAGATAAACGCAATGTAATAAGTGCAAAATGAGTGGCCGACACTAATGGAGTAAATGACGCAAATATCATGAGATGGAAAGGGGCCGTTAGATGACGGATTTAGTTAATGCTTGACAGTTTGAGCCTGTGGGTTCAGCTTGTCTTTGGGAGGGCTATATATAGGATGGGCCATAGGTTATGGGCCTAGGTTATGGGACTGGGTTATGGGGCTGGGTTATGGGGCTGGGTTATGGGGCTGGGTTATGGGGCTGGGTTATGGGGCTGGGTTATGGGGCTGGGTTATGGGGCTGGGTTATGGGGCTAGGTTGTGGGGCTAGATTTTGGGGCTAGGTTATTTTATGTTCGCCCATCCTATGTTATGGTGAGCAGCGCCTCAAGGGGGAGCATGTAGGTACCTTAGCCATTAGCTAGGCGTTCGGGACGTCTGTCTTTTGTGCCAACTTTGCTTCCTTCTCATCTCATACTCCTAGATACTGGTCTTTCTTCCATCTGTTCTTCCTCTTCTGTCCCCACCTGTTGTTCCCATGCGCGTTGATCCTGTGTGGGAACGCCCTCGTGCATGGATTCCAGGTGGGTACTCAGTCTTCCGCAGTCTGCTCCTCTCTTCCTTCCCTCGGGTAGTACCACCTGATGCTCTTTTCCTTTCCTCTCTCTTCTTGCTCTTTTCGGCCAAAGCCCGTACTGGTGNTTCCCCTCCCCCTTCAGGGGCATACGGTGGACCATAGGGTTAGGTTCGCCCATCCTATGATGTGGGGATCAGCAACCCAGGGAATATTATAGGTTACCGTGGCTCTTAGTTAGGCCTTTGGACGTCCGTCTTTCATGCGCACTTTACGTCCTTATGATTTCATAATCCACTGATCTTACCATCCTCTGCTCTTCCTCTTCTTCTCTTGCTCTTCTTCCCCGACTTGTTATGTCCATGCGCGTTGATCCTGTGTGGGAACACTTTCGTGCATGGATTCCAGATTTATCTTCACATACTATATATCCCTTTCTTTTAACCTCTTACAACAGCATAGTACTGCTTTAGGGGGCTTGAACTATCTTGGATGGCTAATAAGCTGCTCAATAAGGCAGTTATCGCTCTGGTGTCTGTTCGGTATTGGTGTGGGGAGCAAAAGCGGTGAGGAGCATATGAGCATATAGGTGGTCCACAAAAGCATATGGCTATCGCTCCTAACCTTGAGAAGCAAAGCATCAGTGGAAATAAAATTTATTGATTTATTCCCTGCAGGCTTCATTGATGTCGTTCCCTAATGCCAGGACGCACAGGGCCCAAACTCGCCAACCGCAATGTACGTGTGCGACGATTCTGTGTAGCCGCATCACTGTGCGCACTGGCGGCGTTCAAGTATCGCAGGTTAGGTAAGGTGAGGCAAAGCTAGGTGAGGCAAAGCTAGGTGAGGTAAAGCTAGGTGAGGCAAAGCTAGGTGAGGCAAAGCTAGGTGAGGCAAAGCTAGGTGAGGCAAAGCTAGGTGAGGCAAGGCGAGGCGAGGCGAGGCAAATCGAGGCGGGGTTAGGCGAGGCCAGGCCACGTTTATTGTAGAGCTTCTCGTGGTTTTGACGCGGCAAGAAAGCTTACTGGCCTCACGAGCAGTGATGAACGTACACAGAATAGCGATTTTGGCGCCAATACTGCCGGGGCCACATATGCATTCGCATGAACCACTGGAACCGAGGATGAAGCGCTCCTTTGTAGCCTACATACCATGGCATTAACGATCGACTATCGAGCTGCCCATCTTCTCATGACGCTGTTCTTGTGAAAGTATAGAGTGCAAGGAGCTTCAGTAGAGAGGAGGGAGCCAGGAGCCTCGTCCGTGAAGCTCAAGAGTCGTTTATGGCTGCAGCCAGCCGCCGTATGCACCAATCGCATATCAGTAAATAGTCGCTTATGGCTGCAGCCAGTCACCGTATGCACCGATCGCATATCAGTACGTCAGTTTTTCTGCTGCTGTCCCTTAAAACTCGCTGCTCTCCAGTCACTTCCACCAAAGACATTCATGAACGTTGCTCACAGCTACAAATGATCTGGTTGCCTCGCATGATTAATTAAGCGAATACCAGCCAATAATTGCGCTACAGTACTGACATAATGCTGAATTTAATATAATAATTAAATATCTCGAAAACCCATTTCCGGCGGCTGTAACCTTTATATTCGTATGCAGTGCTTCAATATCTAAATATATCTTCTAAGTTGTAGCATTCTAAAATATTCAAGTTTGAGTGGGGATTATAGTAAATATTTTAATTTATTTGCTTCTCAGTAATCTTGCATGATCACCCTATGGGTCGTTACGTTCCCAGCACTATGCAGGGGGTTGGTGATTAAAGCATTGGTCTGGGCATAAATTGAGTGTGAAATATGATAAGTGAAATAGCTACTTAGGTTAATTTATCGCAATCACCCTGCCCTCATACTCAGAAATTTTATGCTTGGGACTGGTACATATTTATGCGCTGAGCACGAGTTTATAGGTTTCTGCAGTCAAAAACCGTTAGTCTAAGAGACACTGAGTTGCTAAGCTTAAAATTATGCAGATAACACGCACACACACACGTACAGCTACACACATACACACCCACACACATGCACACACACACACATGCGCGGGATTAAGTTGCGCTGTTGAACTAATATATCCTCGACCTACACATATTAATATCTAACAAAACTAATAATTTCTGACTCTTCTGACGGCTGGAACGTACCTATATAAATTTGCATCCAGCGCATCAATATCTAGCAGAATCAAGCCTGGCATGTTCGGGCTTGAGTGAGAGGCGAGAGTAAAAAAATTGCCTGAGCAATAAACTGGATAGTCTGAAAACTGGGTGGTCGAGAGGGTTTTGCATAATCTTGTTCTTATTTAACATCAAAAAATATCAGTCTCAAATGAATCTGTTTTTTTTACAATAATTCCCCACTCAAACTAAAAAAAAAAAATAGACAACTATTCTAGTAGATATTGATGCGCTAAACACGAATTTATGTATGTATTTGTGGACCCGTGCGTGAAAAAATTCACGCAATAACCGATATATTTTCGCTCTTCTCTGACTTACCGTTTCCACATTTTTCCGCTCCCGCTTATTTGCAGCTCTTATTCTCTTCTGCAATCTTTCTGCTTTAAGTCTTTCTAGTCAGTGTGTAGTATATGTGCTTCATTGGTAGCTTGCCTTCGTTTTTGAGATTGTAGTAGTTCCATTCTTTGTTTACGTTCCCTATCACCTTTCTTAATTGAACGTGTGTCTTCCAAAGTGAAATCTTAAGTAAAACCTTGCAATAAACTTGAATGCCATTCCAGTCGGCTTATATATGCAATGTTAGTGCACCATATCCTTGTTACTGCCTTCAATACTCAAATATCTGCTTCACTGGAATGTTGAAATTTTGTCCTCTGAAGCGAAATTTGCTCTCTGAGAGAGCCACTAAGCTAGAAGAATTAATTGTCTACTGCCTGTGAACTAATTCTCTATTGCCCGTAGTGAGTGCCCCGTTGATTATCTGCCGAATTTATAAGTCGTGACATGGGAGGAAAAATTTATTATCTCATCGTATCGTCAGCGCTCCGTTGATCATCTGCCAAATTTATACGTCGTGACCTGAGAGAAAAAAAGGTGTGGAATCTGACTCCGCAAGCTGCATATATATTTCCGATTTGAAGAAGTGTTTTAAGAAAGAAGTGCATTCAGATAAAGGGCTTTACCATCTTCTGCAAGCTTATCATCGATCTCTACTGAAACGTAGCTCAATTGCAAAATCTACATCCTAGCCTATTTTTCGCACATCTATTTCCTTAACAGCGGAGCCGATAATAATAAATAAATACACGGAGCGTTTAATTTTACAAGGATTGCAACCGTATGAATTGAGTTGTTTTTGCTATATTGAATAATTAAGCTCAGCATTGTCGGTACTCTGCATGGGACAATTGGTTAAGATACGTTTAGTTAAACGCCTGTAATTATTATTATTATTACATCGTCAAAGACACGAATAATTTTCCCCATTTCATAAAAGAAGATTAAAGACAAAGTCTGTGCACAATCCACAAAGCCATACAATTGCTCAGTCTAACATGAGAGAAATTTATGTTATTACGTCGTCGATCCATGTTCCAGTTTACGGGGGGTCGTGTCCGACCCGTCGCAATCGTAACATGCAAAAAATATCTGATCCAGCTACATACTTTTAATATATAATATTATCTTGGTTAGGCCTGACCTATTAGTGAAGATTGCGACTGATCAATCCATAAGTTTTACATTCAGAGCTGCGTTATCTTTTTCCAGATTTGGAGAGTCTGGCAGGTTCTGCTAATGACATTACAGCATAGGCAAACATTTTACAGATAAAAAATGACGTTCAGTTATGAGCACCAATACTGATTTAACGCTAAATTAAACACATCAGCATCCTCAAAACTAAGTATTTTCGACGGCTGTGGCATATAAATTCGTGTTCAGCGCATCAGTATCTATTAGATTAATGATCTAAATTGTCTAGGTGTGGGGGGGGGGGGGAGTTGTAGTAAAATTTTTCATTGTTTTGTAGATATTTTATTTTAAACCACATTGAAATGGAGATAAACGCAATGTAATAAGTGAAAAATGAGTGGCCGACACTAATGGATTAAATGACGCAAATATCATGAGATGGCAAGGGGACGTTAGATGACGGATTTAGTTAATGCTCGACAGTTTGAGCCTGTGGGTTCAGCTTGTCTTTGGGAGGACTATATATAGGATGGGCCATAGGTTATGGGGCAGGTTAGTTTATGTTCGCCCATCCTATGTTATGGGGAGTAGTGCCTCAAGGGGGAGCGTGTAGGTTACTTTAGCCATTAGCTAGGCATTCGGGACGTCTGTCGTTCGTGCCCACTTTGCTTCCTTCTCATCTCATACTCCTAGGTACTGATCTTCTTCCATCTGTTCTTCCTCTTCTTTCCCCACCTGCTGTTCCCATGCGCGTTGATCCTGTGTGGGAATGCCCTCGTGCTTGGATTTCACGTATCAATCGTCATTCTATACGCCACGTCTTTCTTCCTCTGTGATAGCGCCTCTGTCGTGGAAACGGACTCTTTAACTTCTGAACATTATACTAATAATAATAAACTGGAGCTGCGGGACATACTCCGGAACTCCAGCGTAGAAACGACGCCAAAAGGTCATCCTAGCCTACGACATCTACCGGAACCGAAGTTCCGAGCAGCTGCTTTCCGCGTCAACTCAGTGATTGGTAAAATCCACACCAACAACATCACTGAGACGAACACCGTACAGCTTCAGGTCGTCCATGTAGAGCAGGTGGTTGAGCTTCATGGTACGGCTGTAATCGTAGCCCTGGCCGGGCCTGTTCAGGGTCTTGGAGAGGGGGATCATGGTCAGGACAAAGAGCAGTGGAGATAGGGAGTCGCGTTTCTTCAACTCCAGAATCATCGACAAGGAAACGGAGAAAAGGAAAAGTACCGTGACCTTGCCATCAAACTCCAGAGACTGTGGCAGATGAAGGTCGACGTCGTTCCAGTGGTCGTCGGAGCTGTGGGGGAATGTCCAAGAATCTCAAGACTGCTCTGCAAGAGCTCAAGTGCGGCCACCTCCACCCAGGAACCCTCCAGAAAAGCGCTCTGCTTGGAACAGCGCTCATCATTCGCAAAGTGCCCTGAGCCTTAGGTCGCGGGATATGACCCGCTCCAGAGTGTAGAGCTGAACATCGCTCAACCGATCCTATTTGGGTCGTGAAATCCCCTCGATAATAATAATAAGAATGGGAAGGCTATATAAGTACCGTACCTTAAGTAATGGTTTCTGCAATGTAAATCTTACTGCTGCGACTCGTTCCATAGTATAGCTACCCTCTCAGTCACATTCGACACCTGATTCCTCAGCTAGGGGCATAGGACGGGCCATATGCCATGGGGTTAGGTTAGTTAGTCTCACCCATCCTATGTTGGAGGGGGGGGGGGGAGAGGCTACCGGGGGCAGCGCCCCAGGGGGATTGAGTAGGTTACAGTAGCCATTGGCTAGACCTTCGGGACGTCTGTCTTGCGCGCACACTTTGCTTCCTTCCACTTTTCTACTCCTACTGATTACACTTTATTCTGTTCTTTCTCTTTATTCAAATTATTGCTGTTCCCATTCGTGCGCGGGTTTCCAGCTCTATCGACATACTATCTGATCACCTTAGCTGTGGAGATGGAGAATTAAACGATTCAATAATCTAATATTCGACTCCTCAACCAATACTTGTAATACTCATATATGCTTTATGTGTGCAGGAGCGCGGGTCGTATGTTTGACTGTGCCAAAGTGTCGGAATATGCCTGCCGCATTGATCCCGGTTGGTTAAACTGGAAAAGTTAAACGTGATGATGAATACCGTACCACTTATTTCCACTAATAATAAAAGTTAAGACTATAGGACAACGAAGAAAAACATTATTTTGTTTGAACAAATGCCAGCTTTCGATCTCTGCTGAAACCATGTTCAGGCGACGACGACATTAGAATAGTTCAGAAACGTCCGAACTTATCAAACTTGCAAAATTTCTAATACCGTATCTCGCTTTCATTTTTTTCCTTTATTTCTGAATTGCGGAACCATCAGTTCCCTGATAAGTGCATAATGGCTAGCTTCGATATTCAATCACTCTTTTACTAACATTCCGTTAGAAGAAACCGCCAGTATCGCATCCAATGAGTTATACAATAATAATTAACCCGCATTGAATCTGACTAAACAGCAGTGCAAGGAGCTTATTTTGTTAGCTATGGAGAATATGCGCTTTGCGTTTAATAACATAGCTACTGTTATTTTTTTTTTCTGAAACTAACTGTGTCGCTATGGTGAACCCTCTCGGTCCTACTCTTGCGGATGTCTGCTTATGTCATCATGAAAAACAATGGCTCAAAGATTGCCGTGTTGAATTCAGGGCAATGTACTATCGTAGATATGTCGATGACACTTTTGTCCTGTTGCTTAGAGATAATTCTCGTAGCAAAATTCTTAGATTACCAAAATAACAAGCGTCCTAGCATTAAATCCACTTCCGAAATTGAAAGTAATGGGCTCTTAAATTTCTTGGACATTAGCATTAACAAATGAAAGGGCACTTTTGAGTAGACAACTGTGTATAGAAAGAAGATATTCACAAGTTTGGGACTAAGATTCCACTCTTTCATCCCCATTAGATATAGGAATATAATCTGATAGTTTGCTAGATTGTTTGCGCATTTTATATTTTCTCTAGAAACGATTTTTTCGCTGCACAACTTTCCTTCCTAAAAAGATATTTTGTTGCAAACTTCTATCCAACAAAATTAATTTATAATACTTTCCATAAAGTTTTGAACAATATTTATGAGTCAAAACCAATGATACCTACCGTTGAACGCAAAATAATTACTATAAATTTGTAATATTTCAGACCATCATGTTATGCGTATACTAAAGAGAAAGGTTATTGTGCTTCTATGGAGCTTCTATCCACAAGTCAAAATCAGTTATTTTTAATTCAAATTTTAGGATCCAAAACTTTTCAAATTTAAAGACATTTTACCGCCTTCTTTTGCTTCTTGTGTTGTCTAGAAGTATCAATGCAGACAGTGTTCCGTGACCTACATAGGTGAAACCAAGAAGGAACTGACGGAGAGAATATGCAAGCCTCGCCAGCATAAAGGAATAAAACTTAGAACACAAATACCCTTACAATCTCCAAATAAGAGTAGTATCAGAAATCGTTCAATAGATAGTGACCATCCAAAGAGGAAGAAAATTTCACAATTTTAGACCAATGCTCTGATTTTGACTTGCGTATATTGGAATCTATTTACATTCACAAATTCCGACCGACATTGAACGATCAAGCAAGTTCTGCTGATTTATTTGTAATAAACTGATGTATTAGTTGCACGATAGGAAATTATTCTTGATTATCAATTGCGCTACTTGGATTGCGATGAGTGCGTACATTTCTGAATATTCTAATGTCGTCGTCACCTGAAGAGATGGTTTCACTAGAAATCGAAAGCTCGCATCTATTCTAATAAAATAATGTTTTTCGTCGTTTTATAATCAAGATCTCTTTTCCAGCAGGATAAACCATCACAGAAGTTACTTCCCACTGTGTCAGTGCAAAGTACATTCCACAGTGATCAGTACCAGTTTTCGCACGATCGGTGCCAGTTACCGATCATAGTGATTAGTACAACTTTCCTGAATAATCCGTTACACTTTCTGTAGTGATCAGTAACACTTTCCATACTGATCAGTGACACTTTCCGTAGCTATCAATGACACTTTCCATCCGTAGTGATCAGTGACGCTTTCCGTAGTGATTAGTGACGCTTTCCGTAGAGATCAGTGACGCTTTCCGTAGTGATCAGTGACGCTTTTCAGGAGTGATCAGTGACGTTTTCGGTAGTGATCAGCGATATATATACATATAGTTACCGTCCGTTGTGATTGGTAGTGATCAGTGTCAGCTAGTCTAGTGTTTTACTATCGTTGAAATAATTTTTTACGGTGCATCCGCTACGAAATGATACCCCCGTTTCTTGTGCCATTTTGCCCGCGGTCCGAGGAGACGCTGGACTAGTGTGGACAGCGAGAATTTCAATTTTATTGCTCCAGAATTGGTGAGTACCTGCTTTGTTTGGTAGCATGAGTTTTAGTTGTTATTGCGCAAGACTTTTTATGTCAAGTCTAACTTGTGCAACTCTATTTTCGGCTGTCATGTATTTCTTGTTGGTTCTTTGATTTATTTAAGGTACCCTGATCCATGATCACATGAGCATGATTTCTGCAAAGTAAGGCGCAGTAAAAGGTTTTTCACGGGCTTCAGTTATCATCGATGGTTGCCCTTGGTGTCATCCCTACGACTGTAACCACGCACATTTTGTTAACCAGTACAACTGGTGTACATGCGTTAATTTCTCGGTACTCCGATTGTGGTTATGGGTAAAGGTAAAGTCAACTAGACCTCATCTCTACTAGAAAACCTACATGAACCGGTTCGTGTTGCAGATGCAGGTCAATCGACCGCCGAGAACTGTGTGTCCGCAGAGGTTCATGGATCGTTAAGAGCTGTGGCGCCATCGACAGAAGGCTTTTGTGCAAAATTGACCCGTGCCTCCTACACTCTTTATTTTCTGGGAAGGGGGAGTACCCCCACGGCAGCTGTGTAGAGAGCACATGCTGAGTCGGCGTATCAAGCGCAGCAAGAGCTCGCTCGCCTGGGCTGCACGCGAACCTGCAACGTCCAAGATCATAAGCTCGGCACCTTAGGCAGCCGCTATCGCGGTATATCCTTT
>LQNS02276925.1:5304954-5320211 GCA_001587735.2 Parhyale hawaiensis | reverse complement strand
CAAGCGCAGCAAGAGCTCGCTCGCCTGGGCTGCACGCGAACCTGCAACGTCCAAGATCATAAGCTCGGCACCTTAGGCAGCCGCTATCGCGGTATATCCTTTATTTCCTAGTAAGTGTTGTCAATGCCCCGAAACTGTTGACTTTCCAATGATGATATTCGAAAAAAAAATTCGGAAAAGTAATCGGCAATGAAGATTTCGGTAACTGAAGTGTCGGACATTATCGAATGACTAGTGCTAGGCTTTTCCACGGGTTTAGCAACGTATCTAACCACCGAAGGACAATAGCGACATTTCACACCTCCTGGGCAGTCTCCACGCCCAGAGGTAGGGCATGTTCTACCGGGCCCCGCAATTAATCCTTTGAGGCTTGATTTGTCCGAGACTGCATACAGAAGCTTGTTTTTTCTCTTTATTTTACCGAGCACGACTGTTTTTGGGAGCCTCAAAGGTGACCAAGTGAATCTATGGCTCTCAATAATTCAACAGGATGAAGCGCGCATCTGCCCGAAGTTTCGTGGAAGTGAAGCCACGAAGGCTTAAACTCTGCCCCGCTGGGTTTGAATTTTCAAAACCTCGTAACGTTATGCTCAGGACATTAAATGTACAGTCCCGTTAATAGAATTGTAGCACATTTATTAGAACCTATTTCTGATAATATATTAATAAATTATGTTTAAAAATGCGTCATGCAATTGTACTAGCTCTTGCTATTTGTTGCCCAAAGAGTTATGTTTAACTCGTAGTGGCTACGCAGATATAATTATGGTCAACACCATTGCTTGGCGTTTACGATAGTTGAGGGCGCAGGGTCTTCTCGCGTTACTCCCTTCATTTCAATATAATTAATTTCTCCTGGATTTGTGTGTTCGTGTTCATTCTTGCCATCTAGGAAGTGCAGGGCAGGCTATTTAGTTACGTTAGTTAGGCTCTCCAGTCATACGTTATGAGGAGCAAAGACCAAGCTGCAGGGTTCCGCAAGGTCGCATTAGGATTCGTTTGGCCCACTTTGCTTCCTGCCCACATTGCTTCCTGCCGCATTCATACTCCTACTTATGATACCTTACACTGTACTTGCTCTTCTTCCCAAGTTGCTGTAACCTTCCGCATTGTTCCTACGTGGGTATACCCCCTTGCATGGGCTCCACGTTTCTATTATTATTAAAACTTCACGCACGGGCCACCACGGACAGGTAGCACAACCCAAATGAAGCACATTGCAACACTGGGATGCCCGAAACGCTGCTAAAAGAAACCCGACACAAAAAGCCATTAACAGTTGTCTTAAACGCCTGCAGGCCAACACGACCGAAAGCCTACGCCGGCAAAAAATTTCAAACCCCAACAGACCAGGGCTCGAAACACCGACCGAACTGATTAGTTCGACATCTAACCTCCTCCAACGTGAAAGTGTGGGCACCGACCGCTGCACGTGTTTCCCTCTTAAACACATTAAGTGAAGGGGCAGACGAATACAATCAATGTCTCTCATCGTTGTACACCTTATAAAACACACAGAGTTCGGCAATTCTTCTCCTATGGGACAGGTTCACCAAATCATTAGCCGCGCCCAGCCTACTGGCTGAACTAACAAGTCTGTCCAACAGACGCAAGTGACTGTCAGCAACTGAAGCCCGGACCGGTGAGCAATACTCCAACACAGGTAACAAAAAAACATGAAAGCTTCTGCGGACAACCCCATTGTCACCAAACACAGAATTCACCTTATGCAAAAGCCCAATCATTCTGGAAGCACGTGACACCAGTCGTCTAATATGCGGCTCAAAGGTAAGCTTTTCATCAAAAACAACACCAAGAATCTCCAAGGAGCCAGACTCCTGAAGCAAGGTGTCGGCTATCTCCAAATCGACTGACAATCATCGACTTGGTCTTACTGGCATTCAGCTTCATACACCAAGCACTAATGCGGGACAAATCGCTATTCAGAGACTGTGCGACAGCATTACGCATACGTGGTGTTGATATCGCTGCTATCAAAGTGGAATTCCTGTAATAGTTGATTATTGTGTTTTCCAGTGAAGAGAACATATTACTAGTGTACAGAACGAACAACCGCGGGCCAAGTACGCTACCGTGAGGGACACCAGACTCCACCGCGACAGGAGCGCTTAAAACACCGTCAACAGACACACTCTGCGTTCGCTCAGAAACAAAATCGTGAATGATTGACAGAATTCTACCACCCACACCATTAGACTCGAGCTTGCACAATAAACCCTTGCGGTTGACCCTATCAAACGCCGTGCTAAAGTTCAATTGTACAAAGCGCGCCTCAGACCCACAATCCAGGGCAGACTGTAAATGGTGCGACACCGACAACAATGCGTCACAACGACTTAAGCCAGTTCTGTATGCAAGTTTACCGGCAGGCAGCAAACCCGTAATCTCAGCAAAACAGCCAAGCATATAAGCTAGCAACTTCTCAAACACCTTCGACAAAATGGGCGTCAGCATAATGGGTCGGTAGTTGGCTACATTGGGCGACACTGGACCTTTATGAATAGGAGTGATATTCCCAGTATGCCAACAACTGGGAAAATTTCCCAGTCGTATCAGGCGCCGGAAGATAACTGCTAGTTTAGGGGCAAAAACGCCAGTAAGCTGCTTACAAAAACAGAGGCAACATGCCCACCGGGTCCACACCTCCAGAAGGATCAAGGCCCTCAAGCAGCACCGTGATTATAGCAGATTTGAACGCCAAAAAAGTTAAACGAGGTTCAAGGTGACATCCATGGGGTATTGACAACTCGTCTCTACTCTGCCTTCGGCCAAAGTGAGCTGACAAGAGCTCCACCCTAGCCAAGGGATCAGCAATGATACCCCCACCGGGACCAACAAGGGGCAGCAACGAAGGTTCAGCCCCAAAAAATGAACTCTTTAGCTTACTCCACCAACGATGTGGATGGTCAATACTCAAAAACGACTCCCTGGAACTCTGCCTCTGACGATGCTGTGCCCTCTCATAAACACGTTTAGCCTCGGCCCTACAATCAACATAGGTCAGCCACAGCGCTGTGTGCGGTCACGTGAACGCCGCCATGGCCGATAAGCTGCTTGTTTATCGTTGAAAGCTAACCGACACTGGTCGTCAAACCATGGTTTGTCGCTAGACCTCACAAAAATAGTCCTCTTCGGGACAAACCTTTCCAAAACAGACACAGTCAACTCATTAATCACAGAGATAGGATCGTCACTGCAGATAATCTGGCGCCAAGGTAACGCCCATATTGCTCCAGTAATAGCCTACCAGTTAGCCCTGCTCTTAACAAACCCCACTCTCCTGGTGTCAACCGCAGGAACCATCTGATTCAGGTCCAGGGACATAACAAGTTACGAGTGGTCAGTAGTACCAATAGGGGGGGGGGGGGAACTGATACAGTCATAAAGTCCGGGATATCAGTCATAACAAGGTCGAGACAGTTACTAGCATCATACGTGGGCCCACGAACTAGCTGCACACAACTAGACAAGGTGCAAAAGTCCAACACAGCCACATTATGACCATCAGTCGGTGACACAGATCCCAACCAGACCCTGTGGTGTGCATTGACATCTCCCACAAAAACAAACGCTGTCTTAGAATTCGTGCTCTGGCTCGAGGCCATCGCCGTCAGCACACAGTCATACAGAGAATCATCAGTTGTGGGGCTCCGATGTACGGAGAATAAATATGAATTATTCAGACGGCCACCCACCCTCACAACGACGAACTCATGACACGCACACCCATGCGCTGCTTGCCGGTACGCAATGAAACCCCTCCGGACATAGACGGCCATGCCCCGAAATCCAGGCCCCGATCCCCATGGCCTGCGAAAATGGGACTGAAAACCTGCCAAGGCAAGCTCCGTGTCGTGCTTCCGACTCGTCACCAACGTCTCTGAACAGCACAACACATCAACACCACGGGACACAAAGCCAAGCTCCGTGAGGTTCGCAGGCAGTCCTCTGATATTGCAATAAAGGGCACGACACCTTTGAGCCTGACCCGGTCCTAGGTTACTCTCCACGTCACCAGAAAGCAAGAGAGAACCGAAGATAAAAACAGAAATACAAGGAAATGAAGAGACAAATACAGAAGTAAACAGAAATATACAGATATATAGTATAATATTATGTACACAGTTAAAGAAACAAATCCCATACGCAGAAGAAAGCAGAGGCAGAAGTCCGGTCCACTCTGCAGAGCTGCGTACCGAGTAAGGCTTACACAACCTCAGGTTCACCAGGTTATGGGGGACGACAGTCACGGTGGACATGTGGGTGCCTCCGTCAGCCTCCCATGGCCGTGCCGCTCACACCACGGGATTAGCACAGAAGAAGAGGGAAAGAAGAAAAATAAGAAAAAAAAACAGAAAAGAGAAGAAAGGAGAAAAAGAGCCTCGATTGTGCCATCGAGAGATAGGGAGAGGAGCTGACTGTGGAATGTCAGACACACGGCTATGGCAACAGCCAGGCGATTTCCTCTCTGGCTGTCGTTGGCTCCATGGAGCTCATCCGCCTTTCATACACATTTCTCCAGGCTCATACGCCTGCCCAACAGCAGCCGGTGGCCAATGAGAAGGGATTCAAGTTTGGTCGCTTGGAATCGACCTGCGTTGATCGCCACTTACGCTACGTGCAGGACGGGAGTAGAATTCTTAAGCCCCCACTCCAGACATACTACTTACTCATTCTCATTTGGAAAAATGTAGTTGTCCTTAATGAGGTTTAGCATTCTTCTACACGCCTCTAAGAGGGGCATAGGATGGGGCGTATAGGGTTTGATAGTAGGTTAGTTAGGTTTGCCATTCTATATTATTGGGAGCAGCGTCTGGGCAGGGATCCTTTAAGTTGACTTAGCCTGGCTAGGCCTTTCGGACGTCTTTCGTTCGCGGCTACTTACTTCCTTCTCTCTCACTCTCCTACTGATGAGGTTTTTCTCTGTTCTTCCTCTTGCTTCTTGAGTTGCTGTTCCCATGCGTATGGACTCGTGTTTGGGTTCCACGTTTCTCATGGTACTATTATGTCTTTTCTTTCTAACTCTTTTTGGATCACAGTGTATTCTGAAGGTAGGAAGGCTTAATCTAGGCGAATACACTACTACTCCTCCTCAACTGGGCGATTGAAAAACACCTTTTTATGAATTACATTTTGGAAGAGCTGAAATGTGTCCACTTACCTGATGAAGCGTCAAACTTTAACTCTTCCCTCACACATTCGCCGTGGCTCTCATTACCTTCATATATATGCAGATTGTATTTTTGTTCGCCCGTCATTTTTTTTTTTGGGGGGGGGGGGTGATGTAGTTATATCAGACTCGTGAGTGACTGTAGTTCTGACTACTATTGCGTATGAAACTACCTATCCTATACAACTCATTTCTAGGCTTGCCTTTCAAGTATGGGAATACACTGCTGCAATATTATGATAGAACGCGCGTGATGCTTTTTGGCTACTGTTTTCTATGAAAATATGTGGCTCATCAGCACAGGCTTACCTCAAGTCTCTCGGAGAGCAGCAAATAGGTTGTTTATACAGTGAGTCGATGCACATTTTGCAGAAGTTCGAGCTTCCGCATGTTTTTCTGGGAAAGTTGGTCAAAAGTATTGCCTTCCCTTGATTAGCTTTCAATGAACTTGTGAAGAAAGAAACCTAACTGGCCAACTGCGATAAATGTTCGGGTTTTCGACATACTAAGTGGGGTGGTTTTTAGCTGGCCTCTTTTCTGTCTATTCAAAATTGGATGACAACATGTTTGGGAACTAATGGCTATTGATTAAGAGGTTTTCTTACAATCAACTATTTTTTTTAATTTACCAAGCAGATATTAAGTTTCTTGTTAGGGCTGAATAATAAATTATCCACTGCGCCCGTAAATAAAAATACCTAAAGGCATAATTAATACATCAAAACTTTCATGCGTGTCTTACACCCCAGTCAACCCTCGAGGGGCATCATAGGATGGGGCTAAGGGTTGGGTTAGTTAAATTCTCCCATGTGCTGCACACCCCGAAGGGAGCTTTTACGTCATCTCAGCTATAGCTAGGCCTTCGGGACATTGTTCATTCAGGCTCACAGTTCTTCTTGGTAACATCGGCGTGTTTTATCCTGCTTTTTTCTCTTCTTTTTCAACTTTCTATTCTCAAGCGCATTGTTCCGTGCTTAGGTTTCCCGTTTTACAAGCCCAATGCTTTTTCTCTTGAGCACCTCCTTGAGTCTACGCCAGAAGTATCAACCTGAACAAGGGTAATTAAAACGTCGTTTTTTGTGTGACAGCATCCCAAAGAAGACTCGCTAGAAACGTGTGAAAACGCACGGATTTTGCTATACTGCGTGGGATGTTTGCAACGATACACGAAAACTTTACAGTTTAGACATATTTGTACGTTATTGTGATTAAGGCGGTACCTATATGCTCGCACTTCTGCTGACGATCTTCACTGTGTTCATCCAGTTCTTTCCCTGCTTGTTGTTGTTGTCGTCGTATGATGTAGTATTTCGTGCTGGGGTTACTTTATTTATTGATACACAACATATCCTTCCCCTATTCTCTCTAGAAACAGAGCGGTGTTCGTAAGCCGGCTCATTCTTACTAATTTACTAACTGTGTCCCTAGCATTCGGTCATTTGAAGATCAAGTAAATTAGTTTACCAGTACGAATTATTCAGATTGAATATAAGTGACAACAATTCCTTTTTTTATAGAATTTTAGCGACATTTTCAGTTTATAATGGAGAAAGGTTGATTAAATATGTATTACTCATTGAAGTTAGCAGGTTATTAACTAGTCATTAGTACCAACAGTTATCAACTCTATTTAAGAATATGTAAACAAAGTTTAGCCAAAGCTGAGTTTTAGCAGTGAAGCGGTACAATTAATGACTACGTCGCAACGTGAAAGGGTGTAGTGGCAGTTCTGTAGAATTCATCTTTTTATCTGTACACTGATAGAACGCTCTAGCAAATGGACCAAAGCGCTACAATTACCATAGCAGCATAGGCTTAATTCGTACCAACAAAGTGTGTGGAACTGGTTCTTTTTGGCTCTCACAGTCCAACTTTTTCTTGTAGCTGAAGCTTTTTTGATATTTTTGTGTATAGTGCTGAGGAAAGTCTGAAATTTGTTGGTTAGTATCACAAAAAAAAAATAATAATAATAATAATCCGAATACGTCCTTGTATGAGGTTATTGAGTCTATTGTGCTGATTTGTTTATTTTGGAGAGGAGCAAATTTGAAATGGAAACAGCAAAAATAAAGTAATCGTAACACTAGTTTGAGTGCTGTATTTTTTCCCTAATGCTTGAGATATTGCGTTAAAATTTACAATTTCTTCACCTGTCTTGGCAAGCAATGAGAAAGTTAAGTTTTATAGTCTTTTAACATGAAGGGAAATTTCCAGACTTATTATGAAAGTCTGTATTTTGGGTTAGAAATAAAGATGATACTTTAGAAAAAATATACATTTGAGGTTATTTATCAGAGAAGCTGAACCCGATATGATCAAATTTAATATTACAGGCCTGTTTTCTGTGGACCGTCGAACAAACGTGCATCTCTGCCTAGTTGAGCTTCTCAGATTTTTAAAAAGTTTGAATGGTAGCTCGCTCTATCAAAATCGGGTGCATTTTAGTTAATAATCGCTTTTCCCTCGTGTTCAAATTGCTGAAAATTTTCGCTAACATGCCTCGACAAATAAAAGGTAAGCTCTTTCTCAGTTTCAGATGTTGGCACTTAGATAGACAATATTTTTAGTGTTAATGTCGTGCGCTTTTGATGGATTTGCGCTATCGATCAGTCGCGCTGCGCAATCGGTGGATTTATAGGCATTAAGCCGTAATTTTGGGTAAGTTGGGCTGTATTCGGGTTTAATGTCGGGTAGGTTAGGGGAGGCATGGACTGTTTTTTTTTATTATTTAAACGATCCACCGATTGCGCAGCGCGATCGATCGATCGCGCAAATCCATCAAACGCGCGCAACATTAATACATAGATTCAGCAAGCAACATTCTGTGGTTAGCATCGCACTGTGAATTAAAACATCTAAATCGGTTTTACATTACGATCTCACGTTTCTCTTAATTAAGAAACAACGGCTTGAACAGTGCCCCAGTTATGCCGCGACTTTATACTTGGCTTAGACACTTCAGTCACTGGATGCCTACTGCCGTGCAGGAACCAGTGACGTTTGCTGGACTCAAACCGACACCTGCTGATCAGGAAGCCGGAACTGTGCCTACCATTAATGAGCCACGGCGGTCTCAGGGTTCTGGCGTCAAGTAATTCAAGTAGCTATCTATCCTTAAAAGGATAAATTTATTTTGATGTAACAAAAGAGGCAAGAGTGTATTAGAGGCGCCGTTACATACCTTACAACAGGTCACCTTCCACTCATTTCCTCAAGTGTTTTGACAGTTCCTTAAAGAACAAAAATAACAAAACATCTTCTTAGGCGGCTAGGCTAGTCACCACTACGCTAGACTAATCAAACATATTCATCGGGAATTCGGGACAAAAATTTACGTTACTTTTCTCTAATCCAACTCGTGAACTTGGAAACCATCCATTTATTTCAGATTATTATTTCCGAAGCACAGAACTCAATGATACATCTCATCGCCATGAAAAACATAAGAGGATTTGCTACTCGTAAAAGGGCTTCGGTTCTGTGAATCATGACTTCCCTCCGTACGCAAATAGGATTATGTCGTTCTCTTTATGCAGCAGCGCTTTGTCGGAGTCATCAAGTTTGTAAAATTAAATGCATCAGAGAATTGTTGTTTCCCGCTGCAAGTGGCTTTGGCATCTGACATCAATGTATCTGACAGTGGGGTAACAATTTCCCCCGTTAAAATCTTGCCTGCTGAGCAACGTATTACATTTTATCAAAATAGTACATATTCCAAGCACCGAATCTGTGAAACACGTTCTTGCTGAGCAGCGCCAACAGCGCGTTGTCATGGTGGTGTATTTGTTGTGCGCGATCGCGCAGCGCAAACGATCGACCGATCGTTCAAACGCCTAATATAACCTAATCAATGTTTTTCTTCAACTTTCCCCATATTTCTGGGTATATCGGGTAGGTTAGGGGAGGCAAGGCCTGTTTTTTTTATTATTTTAAAATTTCAGGCACCGTTAATTTTAGTCAATGGTGAGATGGGGTTAGGTTAGATGAGGTTGGGTTGGGTTAGGTTAGGTTACGCGTTTGAACGATCGATCGATCGCGCAAATCCATCGATCGCGCACAACATATTTATAGTTGATGCAGTCACGTACAACGTGTCATCTAATACTGATGCGCCCATAACTTCGTAACTTTTCTGGTAGTAATACTATGTACTGAGTTTTAGTTTCTCTTTCTGTCAACATCTATACAATTCTCTGATATTATACTGCTAGCACTGTCACCTATTGTAACGTCTCCTAGTAACGATGGAGTCTACGTGGAGATCCTCTGATAGTACAACGTCAAACGACAACACTGTGTCGCACATAGAGTTTTCAGATCCAAATAGACCCTTATAGATTCCATATGGGTGCGCGATGCGGATACACAAACTTCATACTGTCTCCTAGAATGCATCGCTTCTGCTTCACTGCAGTGGGTTGAAAATATTGTCCGGTTTTAAGTATTTCCAAACATAGAAAAGTTTCTCCATACGACCTCTCAGGAAGTATAGGAAGTGTCATATAGGTCATAGGGTTTATGTAGTTAGCTTCGACCATTCCATATGGGGAATAAGGCTCCCAACGCGAACCCCATAGGTTACCATCGCTTTAGCTAGGCTNTTTTTTTTTTTTTTTTTTTTTTTGCCCTACTGATTGAGATATTGCGTTAAAATTTACAATTTTTTCACCTGTCTTGGCAAGCAATGAGAAAGTTAAGTTTTATCGTCTTTTAACATGAAGGAAAATTTCCAGACTTATTATGAAAGTCTGGATTTTGGGTGAGAAATAAAGATGATACTTTACAAAAAATATACATTTGAGGTTATTTATCAGAGAAGTTGAACCCGATATGATCAAATCTAATATTACATGCCTGTTTTCTGTGGACCGTCGAACAAACGTGCATCTCTGCCTAGTTGAGCTACTCAGATTTTTAAAAAGTTTGAATGGTAGTTCGCTCTATCAAAATCGGGTGCATTTTAGTTAATAATCGCTATTCCCTCGCGTTCAAATTAATGAAAATTTCCGCTAACATGCCTCGACAAATAAAAGGTAAGTTCTTTCTCAGTTTCAGATGTTGGCACTTAGACAGACAATATTTTTAGTGTTAATGTCGTGCGCGTTTGATGGATTTGCGCGATCGATCGATCGCGCTGGGCAATCGGTGGATGTTGTAGGTATTAGGCCGTAATTTCGGGTAAGTTGGACTATATTCTGGTTTAATGTCGGGTAGGTTAGGGGAGGCAAGGACTGTTTTTTTTTATTTTAAAATTTGAACGATCCACCGATTGCGCAGCGCAATTGATCGATCGCGCAAATCCATCAAACGCGCGCAACATTAAAACATAGATCCAGCAAGCAACGTTCCGTGGTTAGCATCGCACTGTGAATTAAAACATCTAAATCGGTTTTACGTTACCATCTCACGTTTCTCTTAATTATGAAACAACGGCTTGAACAGTGCCCCAGTTATGCCGCGACTTTATACTTGGCTTAGACAATTCAGTCACTGGATGCCTCCTGCCGTGAAGGAACCAGTGACGTTTGCTGGACTCGAATCGACACCTGCTCATCAGGGAGCCGGAACTGTACCTGCCATTAATGCGCCATGGCGGTCTCAGGGTTCAGGCGTCAAGTAGTTCAAGTAGCTATCTATCCTTAAAAGGATAAATTTATTTTCATGTAACAAAAGAGGCAAGAGTGTATTTGAGGCGCCGTTACATACCTTACAACAGGTCACCTTCCTCCCATTTCCTAAAGTGTTTTGGCAGTTCCTTAAAGAACAAAAATAACAAAACATCTTCTTAGGCGGCTAGTCATTCATCGGGAATTCGGGACAAAAATTTACGTTACTTTTCTCTAATCAAACTCGTGAACTTGGAAACCATCCATTTATTTCAGATTATTATTCCTGAAGCACAGAACACAATGATACATCTCATCGCCATGAAAAACATAAGAGGATTTGCTACTCGTACGAGGGCTTCGGTTCTGTGAACCATGACTTCCCTTCGTACGCAAATAGGATTATGTCGTTCTTTTTATGCAGCATCGCTTTGTCGGAGTCGTCAAGTTTGTAAAATTAAATGTATCAGAGAATTATTGTTTCCCGCTGCAAGTGGCTTTGGCATCTGACATCAATGTCTCAGACAGTGGGGTAACAATTTTCCCAGTTAAAATCTTGCCTCTTGAGCAACGCATCATGTTTTATCAAAATAGTACATATTCCACGCACCGAATATGTTAAACAACACGTTCTTGCTGAGCAGCACCAACAGCGCGTTGTTATGGTGGTGTATTCATTGTTGATGCAGTTACGTACAACGTATCATCTGATACTGGTGCGCCCATAAGTCCGTAACTTTTCTAGTAGTATCTACTGGGTTTTAGTGTCGCTTTCTGTCAACATACATACAATTCACTGATATTATACTGCTTGCACTGTCACCTATTGTAACGTCTCATTGTAACGATGGAGTCTACGTGGAGATCCACTGGTAGTACAACGTCCGACGACAACACTGTGTCGCACATAGAGTTTTCAGATCCGAATAGACCCTTATAGATCCCTTATGGGTGCGCAATGCGGATACACAAACTTCATACTGTCACCTAGAACGCACCGCTTCTGCTTCACTGCAGCGGGTTGAAAATATTGTCCGGTTTTAAGTATTTCCAAACATACAAAAGTTTCTCCATACGACCTCTCAGGAAGTATAGGAAGTGTCATATAGGTCATAGGGTTTATGTAGTTAGCTTCGACCATTCCATATGGGGAATAAGGCTCCCAACGCGAACCCCATAGGTTACCATCGCTTTAGCTAGGCTTTAGGAACATCTGTGTTTCGTGCCCACCTTTCTTTCTTACAGCTTCATACTCCTGCTAATAACGCTTTCTTCTGCTCATCCCTTTATTTTCCAACTTTTTGTTCCCATGGGCGTTGGTTGTGTATGAATACACCTTAGTATGTGCATGGGTTCTACGTCTTTGTCGATATACTGCACGTCCATTGCTTATTCTCACTTGCAACACTGTATAAGTTGTGTCTAGGCAGACAAGCTTAACAGCGTATTAACTGTTTTCTAATGCCGTCATGGTCTCTTGTAACCTACACTATAATATAACCATAGTGGGACCGCGCTGTTAGAAATGACAGCGAAGAATTTGTGTTGATCCTGTTTCATTAACCATACAATTGCCAACTTTCAAGTTCATGCAGATGAGGTTTCACGGCTTCATAATTACTCAGCCGTGACACTCTCCTTTTATTTCTCTGAGATGAAAAAAAATTAATTACCTTTACAGGCAGTTCAGCAACATTGAAAAATTGATTCGATTTGGTATCATAGATATCCTGGTACCATATGTTATATTTGTCCGATAATTTTTTATTATTGAAAGGTGCTTCGCCGACAAATGCATCAAAGTTGGAAGAATAGCTGAAGCAACGAAATCATCTGTGGGAAGAAACTACGAATCAAGATGCATGAAAGTGCTATTGGAAGCTTCAGATATCTTCAGTGCTGCGATTTTAACTTCGGCAACGCAAGAAGTGTAATCAGACATAAGGCCGCCCTATACGTTGCCATAGATATGACATATGGTGAAGGCAATACTCGTACAAACCAGACTAAGCCTTTGATATCTTCATTCTTTGAATTTTAACTGTCGCTGATTAAGATACGTTTGCCATCATTTGTAACGCTGCCTATTTTCTGCCTATTAGTTTTCAATGTAACTTGAGAGGACGACCAAAGCCTCCAACCTGGGCTAATTTTCGCCTATCTTGTGTTAAAGCATGACAGGAAATGGATAAATAAACAGCTAAATACATATCAGTATTTATTTTTTTAAAACCACGGTTACAACCAAACTTGATAAATCGAATTCGTCAGTATTTATTATATTGTAGATAATAACCTTCTGAAACTTCTTGCTTAGATTTGTATCACTTTCTTCTCATCATTGTCCAGTTATTCATTTTGTCAATGTGCCAGGCAAGGAAAACATTGTGAACCACTACCCTAGGAGGTCAAGCCTACTAGACAAAAACCGGTGACACAGTCAAGAGGTATGTCGTGCACCGCATAGTTCTGTCGCCAGGTAGTGCGATGTACTGAAATAATAATCAATGTTTATAGGTGAACTATCCATTCTGTTGTGAAAGTTCAGAGAGGAGACTTTGTATTGGCAACTCTTCGCTTTTTTTGCTCGTGGACGTGATGCTCCTATGCAGGATGCATCGGATCTACTGCTCGTTGGGCTTAAAATGGTTGGGAGCGCTGTTAGCTTTGTTTGAGTGAAAGCATTTTCATGCGCTTTCCCGTGCTGCAAATTAATAATAATTGCTTAAAGCAATGATAATATTTCCAGTTAGCGGAAAAGTTTGACCTAAAAGAGTTTATCCCATATTTCAAAATGTATTATCACATTGTTTACATGGATACTTCCGGTCTGTGCGATAAATGCTTCAACTATGACGGAAAAGAAGAGAGCAACAGATCAGTCCATAACTATTTTTTTATTGAGTTCGATACATTTTCCATTGTGTGGTAAAACAGTTACTTAATGATGAAAGTTAATAAACAAACTTAATTTCAACAGTAACATGGTTTGAACTTGCCTAGTGAGAGATGACGTAATGTAGGTCCTTCGCAACCAACTTTTGCATCACCCATTTTGTGGAGCTATAGCTATTTCTCTTGTAGGTACGATTCAGATCAGAATGTCCCACCTCGAGTTTCGCATGCACAATAAAACTCGACATCAAAACAATTCTGAAAATTCTTGCCGCCGATAATTATTATTGGTCGCTATATCGTCTGTTGAGTGCCATAGGCTGGCTTGCCAAAGTTAATTGACAAATGGCTCTGACTGACATCCGATCGACCTAGCTGCGACAATCGATGCAGTTTGGCAAGCACAAACAGAAGCCAGTCGAACATTGTGCTCCTGACGTAACTTTTGTTTGAGTGAAATAGCTAAGTCAAGGTCATAAAGGCAATAAATTCAGTTCCACAACGTCCGCTATGCGCCCAACCAAAAGTTTACCTTGGGAGGATTGGACGACAAAATTCTTGTTAATAAAATACAGGTTGGTACAGAAAAATTCATAGAGAGAAAATGGTCATGTGTAAAATCAAAATCTACTTAAAGTGCAGAGTAAAGAAAAGAATGGGGTGCATTCTTGCAGTTTGTTTCACATTTAATAGGTTCTTCGAGTAGCGTGTTTCATCAATTACAGTCGCTATAAATACAGAAAAATCAAGGTCAGGGCCCAGATATATAAGCTAGTTGGAAGCTTGTAAAGCCTGGTCCATAATAGATCTCACAGTTACCACTTGAAAGTTCATTCACAAAGCACAACCTCTTGCATCGATTTCGCGTTTCTATCGACTGGCTATCATGTCCCTTCCTCTAGTTGTTGTTCGTTGTAATCGTCAGGGCATCCTATCTCCGACTTGGGGGAGAGTCTTCGAAGGGGCATGGGTAGCGGAGCGAAAGTCGAAGAGGGGAAGAGAGGCAAGGAAACGCCCATTCCCAAGTGGGCCCGGCCAAAGGCTGATCGCTGCAAGATCAGTGGGGTAGCTAGGACACGAGAAAATATGACTGGCAGTTTGCTCACCATGTCCTCAGAGTTCACAGGAAGGATCACCAATTCATTCCACTGGGAATTTACGGTCGGCCAAGAGCGAACAGTGGTCCGAACGCAGCTGAGACTTTCCGATGTGCCCTGCCTCTCCGTGATTATTGGACCCTGTTTGGGAGAAGACAGGTAGCCGATGGTAGCCAAACAGGGTACTCCCTTGCCCTCCTCTGAGGGATTCTCCCTCCCTTCCTCTTCTTTTTTCGAAATACCGTAACTGTGTATAGGAAGCCGTAAATGACTTGCCTACGCACGTACCGTATCTATTTCTGTAGACATTTTACCTTCTTCACTGAGACTGAAATTGTGTAAGCTTTTATCCTCAGATTTATCGGACACAAAGCGTGAAGAAGGCTTTAGAAAATAATAGTGCGGCTTTTTAATCTCTATACTGTGTTTGTGGAGACTGGTGACTGCAACCCATGCACGGGGGGGGGG
>LQNS02276925.1:5287526-5304289 GCA_001587735.2 Parhyale hawaiensis | reverse complement strand
TTTTAACCTACACTACCATAGGTACATCAATTCTGATTGCTATATGACTGAATTAACTTCAAAACCTTCATTCCTTGATATGAGTTTCCTACTCTTTTCAAATCAACTCAACATTATTCAAATATGACACCGTAACTGTGTATAGGAAGGCGTAAATGACTTGCCTACGCACGTATCTATTTCTGTAGACATTTTGCCTTCTTCACTGAGACTGAAATTGTGTAAGCTTTTATCCTCAGATTTATCGGACAAAAAGCGTGAAGAAGGCTTTAGAAAATAATAGTGCGGCTTTTTAATATCTATACTGTGTTTGTGGAGACTGGTGACTGCAACCCATGCACGGGGAGGGGGGGGGGGGCAGGCATACGATGGGCCATAGAGTTAGGTTAGTTAGATTTGCCCATCCTATGTTATGGTGCTTGGCGACCCCAGGGGGCTCATGTAGTTTATGGCAAGTACGTTAGCTAATAGCTATGCCTTCAGAACGTCTATCTTTCGTGCCCACTTTTCTTCGTTCCATTTTCATACTTCTAATTGCTCATGTTTTATTATGTTCTTATTTCTCGACTTGCTGTTCCCATGGGTATTGATCCTGTGTGGGAACACCTTTGTGAATGGGTTCCCCGTTTCTGTCGCTATACATACTGTATGTCCCTCGTTCTTTCCTCTGTGACATCGTTCTGCTCGGAAGCGGAGGCTTTTAAACTTTCTAACAATAACTAACTATACTGGTGACTGCAAGGCAAAGGTCATTCATTCTGCCATTAGAAGCAGTGCAGCTACTTACAATTAAACAGTTTAAATGATACTGATTAACTAACAGAGTCTTCTGAATATCTTTGAACTATTCTGGCATCAGTGCCGTAGCCTCATATGCAACCTCCCCTCACGAGCGTAGTATGAGCCATATAGGCCATGGGGTTTACTTATTTTGGGTGCGCCCATCCTATGTTATGGGGAGCAGCGCTTCAGGAGGCCCCTACAGTTTACATTAGCTGTAGGCCTGTCATGCCCACATTGTTTCCTTCTGATTTCATACTCCTGATATTACTTTCATTTGTTCTTCCTCTCGTTTCCCGATTTGCTATTCCCATGCGCATGCATCCTGTGTATAGGAACACCGTCTTGCATGTGTTCCACGTGTCTACTGTCATACTATACCTACCTCCCTGCATTCTTCCTCTGTAATGTCGCCTTTGTTATGGAAACGCAAACTTAAACTTCTGAATATAATATTGCGCAACCTTCCTTAAAATAACACTGGTCAACGGACCATTTCTTCTGAGAATATTTTAACTGTAATTTGGACTAATGCGTTGGCCTCATCGTTCATGTGCAACACTGGTCCACAAGCAGTTCGCTTCTGAGATTTTTATATAACTTTTCCAACTGTATTGTGATCCGTTATTCCAGGCTATGATTCAAATTTACACACATTGTTTTAATATTGGGTCTCAATGTTCATAATACTGTCTCGACGAGGTTCTCACTGACGAGTATCTAAAAGAATATCTAAGTAATAGAAAAATTCAACTGCAAATTATCAATAACAGTCCAATCGTAAGTTAAGAGCAGATCTTTAGTACACGAAAGCAGGAAAAAATGTTTGTGAATCGTTATTTGTCGTTGAATTCTTTCTTTCCTCTTGTTTAGTGGTGTGCTGCTTCTCTGTCTGGTGATCCTCAGTGTGCATGTTCCTCGTTGTAGCTGATGTGAGTTAAAACATTTTTTCGTTAAGTTCCCTCTTCGGATCCTAAACACACTGGTAGGTACGTATAATGAAGTTAAGGTATAGGGATGTAAATAATAGCATTGATATTGCCTGAATGAAATTAACGATTGCTTAGCGACTTGAGGGCATTTCAAACTTGTGACTGTAGGCAAAACGAATGGGACAAATAATAGTTCATCAGTACAGAACGCTTCTTTGCACATTCCTATTTATCAAACAGGACACTTCTCCATGCAATACGCACGTTCTCATTACGGCCAATGGCCCGATCCAAAAGTGGAATCCAGCAACGACTCATTACTGCAAGGCCAATAACGGAATTCTCGTCTGACGTTAGCCACTTTGCTATTTGTGGCTCATTGGTGCGCCATTACTTCTCTGGGAGGTAGAAATCGGCGCATGTTGATCGTGCACCAGGAATAATTACATACCGAATGGCTTTGAGCGTCCGGTCTGGTATTTTGCTTGATGAGATCGCCCGTAGCACGAGTTTGGCGCTAATGAAAGTCAGTGCCTCTCATGGTGTAGTCAACAGCCACCCTGATTTGAGCTTCCGTTGAATTTCATTTTTTTAGTGTACAGTGCATTCATTTCACTGCCGGTATTCGTTATGGGCCGGCCTGCTTGCATATACATGAATGTAGTTTGAAGGATTCAAGTAAAAAACGAATTACCAGCAAAAATTGAGTAAATTTAAACTGGAAAAGCAATTTTTCCCAAAATTCTTGAGCCATTATCACTTCGATCAAGAATTCTAGTTATAGCAGGGTGAACAAGGTTCCTCGGTGTTCACTGAATATTTCATGGCCCATGGGAGACCTTACTGCGAACGGTGTGAATAATGAATGACCCTCTGGCCACAGGTTTCCATGGTACATGTAAAATTGTATGAATTACTACGGCAATTAACTATGATTGCTTAGTATCGGTATTGATAACAACCAAACCTATATAAAGGGTGTATGAAAACTTTATAAAGTATTAGAAAAACTAAAAGGGATCAAGGATTTTTGCTGACTTTTATTTTCAACATTTTCAGTTACCCAAAATTAGGCAGAAATACATACTTTAAAAAGTACTTTAATGAAACCATTGGTTTGGCCATGCATCAAACGCTTCTTATACAGCGATGCTGAAAACTATTCACACGCCCCTCGTATGTAGTCAGTTTGAACGTCTCACAAACTGCTTGACGTTTTTCTCTTGATATTGAGACTACGTTAGTTCGAGTACGATAATATCACCTACATGTAGCAAGTACATACGGCTGGTTTCAGCCATGCCTTGCATGTTTTCAGGTCATGATAACTGACTGATACCTATCTACACACTGCATGCCTTGTCATACTAATCGATATCAACGATGACTGCAATACTTGCTTTGTTTAAGTAGCTATTTCACTTAATATCTTCGACAGATTCACCATTCCTGTTCACCATCTTAGTCAGATTAACGTCGGCACCTTTGAATCGAATGTATGACCCTTACTCTATAGAAACTGTTCTATTTTTCTATGGTTGAAATACTCGCCCCCTTTCTGGAATAAATTCGATTTACTCGTTTGCCATTTCAGTAAAACAACAAGCTGTTTAAATAGTTGTCGTACACCTAACTTTCCTCGTATCAAGTTAATATTTTTTCCTCACTATTTCAGCTGAAATCATCCTCAGGTTATGTGAACGAATGAAGAAAAAGGGCACGGCTGCTCTCCGCTGCTCTAGTATCAATTTTTATTACGCACGGAAAACTGAATACAAATTCTAACGTGAACTTTAGGAAAGAATAAGTTGGCCCATCCCTTCACTTTGCTAGCATTTCACTGCAGATGCCCTGCAGGGTACAGCATGGCCAGTTAGGTCCAGCTGACAAAGTTTGCACGCTGTCCATTTTGCCGCTGCTCTCGAAAGCTTCGAAAGTCATCGAGAATAACAGGGCTAAAGTTACTCTCAGACATCGAGGGCATAGCCTTGATACAGACACTGGCGGCAATCGTCTCCTCACGGCCAGATCTCTGTGTATAGATAACAGGCTAGCAGGAAATGTTTGGTGTTTTCTTCAGTAAGCTGATGGGGAATCTGGACTAGTGTGGAGTTACCACATACAACCTCACTGTCTGATTCACCGTTAGGTCAACATATAAGAAATACTAAAACCTAGCATGTTTACGTTTTATTTATTTTTGCGGGAATGCAGGTACCTAGTTGACAAGTACCGGTGGACTTTTGAAACACAACCTCACTGTTAGGGCCGAATAGTACCTATATAGAATGCTAAACGGTGAGCACATTTTTATTGTTCTTCATTGAAAGGCAGAGAGTGTGACACCATATCCAGTAGGGTAAGTTGGGGTTCTTCTGACCCCCATTTCACATAAATCACTTACTGCCCACCCCATTCTCAACTAAAAGCCTATTTTGTATTGCTAGTTCTACGCTGCTACAACGAGGAATATAGACTCTATTCCATAGCAATTTGGCATAGGAGGAGATTTAAAATCTCCTGTCATGTGCCAGAATCACCCCTTAAAATGGGGTTATTTTGCCCCTATAATTTGTAATACAAGAACTGAAATGATATAATGATTTATAGTCTATTATACTGAATTTATTTCGAATAATGAATGTTGGGATCTCAGAAGACATGCAATACAGACAGTAATAATGAAATACTTGACAAAGAATTGCCACCTAATTACCAACAATAGGTGGTAATCGTCCAAATTTAGCTGAAATTTATGAAATTAAACTGCTTTTCAACACACTGCATATCAACTGGTTTGCATGTCTTGACACTTGCCACGCACAAAAACAATATTGTTATGTACACTACTGTATCAGGGACATCAAGAATGGCACGAGGGAATTTTCAATTGTGCACGGAACATTGCCACTGGGGCAATTGCCACACGGCCAAGTGCCACTGGGGCAATTGCCACGCGGCCAATTGCCAGTGGGATAACTGCCCACGTCGGAACATTGCCACTGGGATTTTTTTTTTATTTTTATTATTATTATTATTATAGCGTGTTTAGGCCATAGAAAAATGGTAGTTATGGAACTTGATACTTTTATTTGCAGTATCAATATCCATACAAATAATAGAATGCATATTGCATTAAAACTAACAAGTAATTACCTACTAAAAAATCATTAATATATTGTTGCATTATATCACTGACATCTTCATACGTGTCATCTATACATTTTATTTTTTATTATTGTTTTTCTAAAAAGTATACACGAAAAAAAAGGTTTGTAAATATTTACCTAAAATATGTGCATGTTATATGAAATAGACTTCAGATACGACATTTTATCACAGACCTCTGCAATTTGAACACATTTAGCTTTAACTAAGCTTTCCTTTTTTTGAAGTGCTAAGATCAGTTTCTAAATGTTAGGGTGAGAATTGGTCACTGATTTGTTTAACGCATTAAGCAATGATTCAACACTGTTATTGGTTCTGGGTATAATAAGTTCTGTTCTTTCATAGACATTAGAAACAGCAATTGGGAACGAAGGTTGTTCTCTGCGTCGGTTATTTCTTCTTCCCCTTGATATCCCGATGTAAGTCATTTCAAAGTATGCGATGAATTCGGATGGTATATTTTCATTCTCAGACAACTTTTCGAACACCTCAATAACTTCTTTGGATGGTACAAACGCAAGTGCCAAAAAATACCTTATTATGAGAGAGAATTCATTATCAGTGTGGTATTGTTGTTTTTAGCCAAGATCAACTACGTTCCTGTATAATGACTGCGAAAAGTGAAAAAAAGAGCCATTTAAACTATAGTTTTAGGGAAAACGTATTTCAGAGCTTTATGGAGGCTGCCAGTCATTAGAACCTATGAAGTTTACCTAGTTGGTGCTGCTATCCGTACAGCCACAGACCTCACACTTCTCTTCTCCAGTCATGTCATCTTCTTCATAATTGAGCCAGGTCATTTTCGTTTTGAAAAGCATCCTGAGTCCAGATTTACTAACCTTTACAACATTGTAAAGCTTGCAATGTTGTACCTTGCAACTACGATACAAATCAGTACTACAACCAATAAACGGTCGATTTACGTCTTCCTTTCGGGGAACAACCAATGCTGTAGGTTTACATCTGCCATTCAACGAACAACTAATTCGCAAGTTTACACGTTGAGACTTGAGTGCTGTAACCATTTAGGTAATAAGTTTTCCCAAGGTCTAGCAAAAATATAACGTACTTAACAAGATTCTCTAGCTCATCTTCTCCATTTTATGGAGGAGAAAATTGTTTTTCTGCAACTGCGTAGTAATTCTAATCACAAGATGAATGAGTTACAGCACGCGAGTAGCTTCATAAATCTGGCCGGAGTTACATTGGAGTAAGTCGAGATACAAGCTAAACTAGCGACTTACGACATAGTAAGTAGCTTGATAAATCTGGCCGGAGTTACATTGGAGTAAGTCGAGATTCAAGCTAAACTAGCGACTTACGACATAGTAAGTAGCTTGATAAATCTGGCCGGAGTTACATTGGAGTAAGTCGAGATACAAGCTAAACTAGCGACTTACGACATAGTAAATACCCTGATAGAGTAAATACCCTGATAGATCTGGGCCCTGGGCAGGACCTCATTCACGGACTTCAGCACCAGCTTCACGGAGTTGAGGTAGCAGAATTTTTTTTTTTTGTGTGGGTCCCTTCATTTATTTCTTCTTTGCCTCAAGTTCCCCTTTTCGTTTCTGTTTCTCTGCTTCTTCCTTTTTTTTTTTGCTGCTGCTTTTTCTTCTTTCATCCTTTCTAAGCTCTCTTTTTTAGTATAAGGGCTTCATTAAATCTTATTGCTTTGCTTAAAATTGGGGCCAGATTTCCCCATCCGTTGTGGCCAGAATTACCCAAGCACCTATATATAAGCAAAAATATCACTAAATTGTGTTGTGATGGCAGTTGATTTAGTTTTAAAGCAACTAAAAACACAAATTCATGATCAGATAAAGCTACTTTGATATGGTTGTTTCAATATGGAGATACAGATAAAAATGAGGGCGGGAAAAACTGGCCTCTTGAACAATTTTGAATACCCAAATTATCAACAACTAACTTGCTCAGGTGTTCTAACCTGCCCAATGGCTCTGAAAATTGTTTTTCATATTCCCTGTAACATAAATCACTGATAGGCCTGTAGAAACATTAATATTCAAGTTAGTTGAAGACTAAGCTATATTGAAAAGCAAAGGGTGTACAAATTAGTTCTTCACTATCTGTATTTAGCTAAATCGGCTCCTTGGGTCTTAGACAAGATACTAGCAAGGAGCTTTAATAGAGAGGAGAAAGCCAGGAGCCTCGTCCGTGAAGCTCAAGAGTCGGGTGTGTTGCTGCAGCAGGTCGCCGTATGCACAAATCGCTTATCAGCACATCAGTTTGTGTGCTGCTCCCTCGTAAAACTCGCTGCTCCAGCATCACTTCCGCCTATGAGATTCATGAACGCGTCACAGCCACAGCTGATCTGGTTGGCTCGCTGGCGAGCCAAGTTTTAGCGACATATTTCCCTCTTCCCTATTGAAGCTCCTTAATTGGATACAGGCAACTTTGCCGTGAGTTACGATGTGTACGAGTTTCGTTGATGAACTAACAAGCTATAACTGTGGGAGGCCTGATTATTGAGCATCGGCTACCTATAGGCCCTGTGTACTCTTTCGTAGAATCTAACTTGATATTATAATTAACTACGAGGGCACAATAATCAGCATGGTTATTATAAATAAACTTTATTATTACCATATGGACGAAATTTTACACGCTCAATTTCACTGCCAGATTCCATCGTACTTAAGGCCCATAAGAAAACTTATTAGGGATCTATATTTTGCTCGCTTCATGAGAATAGAATTAAAGAAATGTGACCATCACGTACCAGGTTATAGCTAGCATCTTCCATAAAACTTGCAAGATGATGTAGTTAAAAATAATGCATACTATGGTGCGGAAGATTCGTAGAGAACGTAATTGGTTGATAAATATCGCAATACCAAGGATGAAATTTCACTTCTTGTGCTTTTCTTTTGGCAATTATGCCCCCTGGGCACGTCGTTTAATTAGGCATTTACGAAATGTTGTCGCGCCCACTTTGTTTTCTTCAATCATTATTTTTTCGTAGTTCTGCTAATGACGCTTTGCTTCGTTGTTCCACTTTATGACTTGCCGCGACGTTTCGTACACATTGATTCAGTGTTGGGATACACTAGCGCATAGGTCGCATATTTTTCTTAGTAAAAATTTGATATGCACCATGTTCGGAGCTTGCAATCATGTTTACGCCGTATGCGAAACAAGAAAAGTCACATGATTTGCAGAACTATTATTTGAAGGATAATCGCGCATGGACGAATCTATGCATAAATGAGACTACAAAGTTAAAATTTGACACATCTGCCGTTTTTATTCATGAGAATAGAGTAAGCGGTGCCCCAAAAATCAAACAAGGGATTTAGTTTTCAATAACTATCAAAATTACGGAGACTGGGATACAGAACATTGATACAACTTGGTCTATGTTTCGTGTCCACTTTGCTTCCTTCCATTTTCATGTTCCTACTTGCTTATGCTTTATTCTGATCTTCCTCTTCTTTCCTGACTTGCTGTTCCCATGCTCGTTGATCCTGTGTGGGAACACCTTCGTGCATTGGTTCCCCATATTTTTATCGTCATACTATATGTCCCTCGCTTCTTCCTCTGATAGATCGCTATTGTTGTGGAAACGGAGGCTTACACTACTCAATATAATAATAATAATAACAATAATAAATAACGTTGATGCAATTTGAAGGTGATAACGAGAATTGTTTTACACAGGTAGAAATCATATGCTTTCCACGTGGCAACCCTCTCAGTGGGCATAGGATGGGCTATCTTCTAAGGTTAGTTAGGTTCACTCATTGTATGTTTAGGGGAGCAGCGATCCCAGAGTAATTTTCTAGGTTACATTAGTCATTGGCTAGGCCTTCGGAAAGTGTATTTGGTACCCACTTTGCTTCCTTACCTTTCAATACTCATATTGTTTTGTTCTTCCTCTTCTTTCCTGACTTGCTGTTCCCATGCTGGTTGATCCACCCTTGTGCATGGGTTCCTCGTTGCTATCGCCATACTACACGTCCTTTCCTCTTTCCTCCCTTGTTGTGTCTAAGGAGGCATAACCAACTTATATAAAATCGATCAAAATCGCATGGCAGCCTGTTTCGGCTTCGCCCCACTCATCCCTATAATTATGTCCACAACAGATGCAGGTACCATTTCCGTGATTTCACTGTTGATGTAGCTACTTAAACTGCTCCAGAGGCACTGGCTTGTTGAACATGAACTCTCTCTTTTTGTCCCCTCTAAAACAATGAAAAAGTCGGTGATAGTTTTGTCTGGGAAACGTGATGGGCGGTCAACATTGCTGCACGTGCACCGAAAGATTTTTCTCATCCTATAAGGCCCTGCTGCAGCAACTGCTCACTGTACCTTCTGTAGTAAAAGCGGTAATCTCATGCTGCTGGGAAGACGTACCAAGCTTACTTAGAGTACCATGCCACATACTTGAAAGGAAAGTGAAACCGAAAATTACTCTCATTTCAAAACGCAATGTATCGTGTGCTGTGTTGGTATACCTAGGGCTGACCAGCGCGACGTAACTGCCATTACCTATGTTCTTTAAATTATAGCAGAATTTTGTGTATCAAACTGTCAATTTCACAGAAATTATTTTAAAAGGAAGTCCCTGTGTTTCTTCTGGGACACAATTCTTTCCAGATCACCCTAGACATGTATGTAGTCACTTGCAAAAATCCTGTACGATGGTGCTAACCGGGTGGTTAATCACAACCCGCTGTAGCATTAGCAAAAACCTACTGGATAAGAAACCTGTGGTAGTTGTTACGTGAGAGTGTGTCCGCATGTGTCTGTTCGGGTTAGTTGTCTGCGAGCGATCATCGACGTTAGGAGGTTGTTCAAGCTGACTGTGCTTGTCCGGACGGACCCCAGTTTCATTAGTGAAGAAGAGTCACTTAAAATTCTTCCTTAAATGTTGCGGTTACCGCACTTTGCAAATGGAATCTCGAATTTTCCTCAACAGACGTAGATAATGGGGCATCAGCGTAAACAATGAAGTTACTACCATCATTTACTTTGGCCTCTCTTCTTATCAATTACAATAATGCACTTAGAGAGAAAAGGCAGGCACCCTGTTAGTAACAAAAAATAGTTAACTCATACTTAAAGGAGTACATTACTGATCTGGGAAGCGGTTTGGGTATGGAGAGGAGAAAAGAACAACGCTCAACAGCAAGAAAGGGAAGGGACAAATTTGGTAAGAAAGAAATCCCAAGAGTCCNTACATCGGATCATCAAACCCTACCTTTTTGTATGACGCCGTCCCTTGCCCTTGCGAGTCAGAATTAACGACATTTCGTGCATCTTTTCTCACTGTGCCGAGTAAAGCGTAAAAATTAGGTATGAAGAATATTATAAAAGGAATCTTCACCAGAAAGGTTTTCAAGTAATCTTGTTAGAAAAGTGTGCTCCAAAAATCCTTAGATCTTGAGCTAGGTGTATTTAGGCTATATCGGCCTGATGAAGACACACGCTGATGTTTTAAATTAACTCTCTTTGATTTTGCTTCAGGCTTGTTCATTAAATATACTCCAAATTGGCTCACGACTCACTAATTACTTGCTCGCCGTAATTAAGGAATTTCTTTATTTTGAGCTATGAAAAATGCTGCTTAAGCCTGAGTTTCAGAGTTAATAGTTTTTCTGAGCAGTTTAGTTAAGAAAATTCAACGTGTGAGCTGAAGACACCGTTAATATATTTTCAACTATAAGCACTATGGTATGTTGCACGCTGTGCTAGTTTGGCCACAGCTGATTAGTCTAAGCTGAGGAAAGAAATATAGTTAGGTATCAAATCCTGCTCTGTTTAATCTTCAATAAGTTCATTTAACATTGCACTCGCTCTTCTATATATTAATACGCTTGTTCCTACCTCTCTACCTGTGTACCTAACTACCTGTGTACCTGCGGTGTGTGTCGCACTTTTTATCACTAATAGACGGAAGGAAATTAGAGATTCGATGACTTCGGGAAGCTGGGTATCAATGATACGGCGGGGGCGGCAGTTATCTTTCGGCCACTGGGCAAGGTCTTTTTAATTGTGTTAATGCAGTCGGGAGCACAATGGATAATGGGCATTGAAAATGGATATTGCACCCTGTCATGCAATTCGTGACGCAAAAGTTTGCCGATTGCATCATGTCTCGGTAGAAAGGAGGTGGGGGTAAGACAAAGGAGGGGATGTGGGTGAAGCAGAGGTTAATGGTAGAACAGAATGAGCTTGGTTTGCGCCGCAGGAAAGCTCATTCCAAGACCTTTTTCTTCAGGGATCACACTTTGAGTTTAGTCCCAATTCTCGGCGGCGGGAAGCTCCTGTAAGTTTGTAACATAGCCAAAATTGTCCCATTTTGCCATATTTTTATCAGTTTTTCGCTTATTGCTTGAATACTGTCAGACGTAGGAAAATGGTTTTTGTTACTTTGAAATGGGAATTAAATTTCCATTCTAACATTATCACGGATTTTTCCTAGGCGTAACCCTTTAACGGATACCAGGAACCCAAAGTGTGGAAAGCGTGGTAGACCGTGAAACTTTCTTGCCGGGGTTTTAAGGTGGGAATTCCGCAGTAATGCATTGATATATATGCAGGGACGCTGGGTCCGGAGGATATATCTATCCAGAGACTGCTGGGTCAGGAGGATATATACGCAGGGACTGCTGGGTCAGGAGGACACACGGTATATATGAAAATTAAAAGCCAGGTGGACCGTGAAAATTTCACTGGTACAGCTAGTCAATATATTAATACGCTTTTACCTATCTATGTACCTGCGGTGTGTGTCACGCTTTTCATCACTAAATATACGGAAGGAAACTAGAGATTCGATGACTTCTGGAAGCTGGGTATCTATGATACGGCGGGGGGTCAGCAGTTCGGCGCAGCTGGGCAAGATCTTTTTATTGATTATGTTTCTGGCTGAGCTCTCCCGTATGTATAAACGTGCATCGTTGTTTGCTGCTCTAGCGTGGGAATTCCGCGGTTTTTGGTTAGACGGGGCAGCTTCACTGGGTATCAGTAACGTTGCCAGGAAAGTTTTCGTGGGGTAGGGGTGAGAGACTGCTTGACAAATGAGGAACTGCTTGACAAAACAAGCTAGGCCCTTAGCTATGCAACCTCGTCACCCATTTTCAGCGGGTGGAAAGGGGGGTGGCCCCATAGCTACGCCACTGCTGGGAACTATTATCAGCCTAAGTAACAGGATGGTCTTGAATATATCGAGTCCCAGGGTTGTAGAGTAAGTACGGTATTACCATGCTAAAATATGTACGTTTCACGGGTCTGTCTGAAAGGCCTTGCAAAGCCGTGAAAGTTTCACGGGTACAGCTAGTAATCTATTAATACGCTTGTATTTACGTAAGTGTGTGTTTCAGTGTGTCACGCTTATCACAAATAGATAGGCATAAATTTGAAATTTGACTTCAAATGGGAATCATTTCAGCCGTATCATACCTACGCTTTCATTTTTCTTCACAAAAATTTTACTCGCTCTGTTGGTAGCGGATGACATTCCTCATAGGGTCAGGGGAGTAGCCAGGATACGCTCCGGGAAAAGAAAACGGGTAGTGTTGGGCATCTCTGCTCTAAATATACTTTTTGAAGAGAATATGCTGCTGGGAATGCATCCACCAGTACAGTGCGATGCCTAAGGAAATGCATTCTTGAGAATAAAAAGATTACTCTGCAGCAAGTGAAGCAAATGACCCAATTCATTTTCGTATATTGTGTATTGCTTTGTATTGCATTAAATAAAGCAGCGAAAAAATGGGTTACTGACCAGTATCCACGGGTCCCCAAATAGTGAGAAAAAATCGGATACGCCGACAAAAAAGACCGAAACGTGCAACTTTATGGAGGGCTAAATTATCGGTAAACTGTGGGAAACGGAGCTTAAAAAATGTGTGCAAATACAAGAACATTGTAAGAAGTACCGTCGCATTTCTACGTCTTTATCGAGACAAAAGTGCTAATTCTTTGCTGATAGAACATATGCGTGATAAATTTAATAAAATGAGAGCATTGAATAATCGTTGAACTCCAACGGGTCCCGTTAGCTTATATTAGGAAAGGTCAGGTGAGATAATAAGGTAGATGGACTGCATAACGATAGACAGGGGTTAGTGGCAGACTTTAGTTCAGACGGTGTGGGTTAAGTAAGAAGCGCTACCTAAGGTTAAAAATGGTAAGTGAAACATTCACTAACCATGTGTTACGGTTATTTCTTCATAAAGGTGGTTGTGATTTTGTCGCAATTTGTCACCAAGATAACGCAAAAAGTTATGGGCGATCTTTATATGAAATTTAAAAGAAATGTCACGGAGGGCAACTGACCAAGTTTTTAAGGTGATCTGTCTATCCATTTGTGTCTTGGCTTCTGTTTGTTCTTTTTTTGCGTTTTTGGGTAACATAGCCCAAAAAGTAATGAACGAATGTTCTAGAAATTTGCATGAATCATTAGAAATGTTAAAAGGCACAAATGAATAAATTTTGATGATCATCTGTTGGTTCAGTCGTTTGTTTGTCTGTATGTTTGATTTTATTTTGTTAGCAGTAAAACTCAAAAAGTTATGAATGGCTTTTCATGAAATTAATGGGAATTGTTAGAAATGTGAAAGATATAAATGAGTTCAGCTCATCACCGGCTGCAATTCAAAAAAGGAGCTTGAGAAGGGAAATTCGATTGCGAAAAATTCCTAAAGGATTGCCAGCACACAAACCCAATTTTTCAAAATTTTCCGACACTTTCAGACTGACTTCCATCGTATTCGTTCCTGCCGTGACACTGTACCAAGTGGAGTCACGTACCATCAATTTATTCGGCTGGTTGCATTTGATTTATAATTTACTGGCGCGCTGAAAGCGTTCATGGCCTGCCAAGCAAGGCAGCGTTAGCAAAAAATTAAGATTGGTTCAGGAAGTATAAATGATTTCTTTTTTCATCAGCACCAAAATCTTTTGGCAGCAATATCAGCTTCTGCAGTTTTCTTGAAGCTCGGTCTGTAACTTTTTGGGTTAAATAATTATTCTGACGAGCATTAGTCAAAAACACAAGCAGACGAACCGGTCATTACCAAAATTTGGTCATTTATATCTTTCTCATTTCTAACAATTCCCGTTAGTTTTATGAAAAGCCATTCATAACTATTCGAGTTTTACTGCTAACAAAATAAAATCAAACATACAGAGAAAACAAACGAGTGAGCCAACAGATAATCATGAAAAATTTATTCATTTGTGTCTTTTAACATTTCTAATGATTCATGCAAATTTCCAGAACATTCGTTCATTAATTTTGGGCTATGTTACCCAAAAACGCAAAAAAAAAAAGAACAAACAGAAACCAAGACACAAATGGACCTACAGAATACCATAAAAACTTTGTCAGTTGCCCTACGTGACGTTTCTTTTAAATTTCGTATAAAGATCGCCTATAACTTTTTGCGTTATCTTGGTGACAAATTGCGACAAAATCCTAACCTCCTTATAGAAGAAATAACCGTAGAGCGTACAGCTGCTTCAGGTCAACGATCTGCAGTCCCAGTTCTACTATATATCTGTAGCAATTTACACCCGAGATGTCTATCACTCTGATGTTGCTATTCAGTTTCCATTTTCGTTGCCAAGTGAGGCCAATGCAAGCGTTACAGATCAGCCTCTGATGGAGATCACCCAGTCGGAAAAGCCTCTCCTTTGATCGTGGCTGAGAGACAGCGACCTCAGCCCAGCCGTTCACATTTAAATGCGAATGTGAGATCTGCCTCTTTGAAAATGCCGACAAATGTTTAAATGAAATCATTAGACAGTTATGACCTTCGTTGTACTTATATCCACTACAATGGTTGTAGTATATTATCTAAATGCAGTTCCAATGAATGAACGGACTGGTATCATAAAATATGGTCATTATAGCGAAACGGGCTGTGCTTGCATAGCTCGAACACTAGTGCCAACGCGTGTATAGGTGTGTTAAGTATATACATGCCCCATAATGGGTGAAACCGTTCGCGCAAATTTTAATGTTGGTGATTTACTAAATTTATTAGACCAGCAAAGCAAGGAGTATTTTAGGAAAGTGGAGAGAGAGAGCTGATAGACCTATAGACGAACCCGCGCCCGTGGTTGAAAACGAAGCCGTGCAAATCTACTGGGACAAGCGGATGGAGACTGCTCGAGTACTTCACGCCAACCGACCGGACATCGTCGTCAAAGACAAACAGGAGAAGTCGGCCAAACTGATCGACGTCTCAATTACCTTCGACTCCAGAATCGTGGAAAAGGAAGCGGAGAAGAAGGAAAAGTACCGTGACCTTGCCATCGAACTGCAGAGACGGTGGCAGATGAAGGTTGACGTCGTTCCAGTGGTCATAGGAGCTCTGAGGGCAATGTCCAAGAACCTCAAGACTGCCCTGTGTCCAAGAACTTCAAGACTGCCCTGCGAGAGCTGAAGTGCGGCCATCTCCATCCAGGAACCCTCCACAAGAGCGCTCTGTTTGGAACAGCGCACATCATTCGGCAAATGCTCTGAGCCTTAGGTCGCGGGATGCGACTCGGCGCCAGAGTGTAGAGCTAAACAACGCTCAACCGATCCAATTCGAATCGTGAAATCCCCTCGATAGTAATAAATACGGTCATCTTTTTAATAAAATCGTTTCAACAAAGGGATGTTCCCTAAATGTATGCCATCATACACAGATATATTCAATTATAGTGAATTACAGTGGCGTCAGTAATGGTCAATAATATCAGCGAGTAACATGGGAAAGGTAACATTGGAAAGGTAATGTTTAGTCACGGTTAGCGAATACATAATAGGGCACAAAAAATTTAATTATTATATTAGGAGCTGAGTTGCGCTGTCGATAACTCATTTTCGATAAGCCAGTGAGCTTATGTGAAGTACAAATTTACTATGTTGTGATTAACATCATATATCTCAAGCTACTGAAGCCATACACAGATCTTCAAAATTTCTGGTTCTTTGTTTCTACCTGAGTCATTCTAATGCTCTTTTATAATTATAGTGGCTATATTTTGGTTTTGTGATGGTAGTATCGCTGGTATTATTTGATTCATTAACTTTATTCTTACGTCAAGGAGTTTGGGGAGTACTTTAATTAATTTGCACTTCGTACCGACGTCATTTCCCGATGATGAGCATTTCTCTCAGATTATCGCTTGTTTAAGTACGCTTGCGGTACCAGCCGTCTTTCTACCACGGTTAGCCCCCTCATTTTTTTATATATTTCTTTTTACTGACGGCATGCTGCACGGATCTTCTGTAGCCATTTAGCCGCGCTTCAAATCACCCCATCTCGCCATCGTTTGCGTTGGTGTCGAAAGCCATCAAACTCCGAGTCGAGAGATATCACTCCCATTCTTTTCTTGTTGTTCACATGAACTGATGGCAGATCAAAGCCACGCACCATTGTGGGCAGCCTTTGAACCATGATTGCGATCGCATTGGGGAAGTAGCTGCATGGGCTCGTCAAAGACCAGAAGCTTTTACTCTCCACGAGGAGGATTCCATCCTGTCCATACTTTCGCTATCGCCTTAATAGCAAAGTGTAGGTGTGGGGTGTTCACTGTTCAATCAACGACCAAGCCTAGTGTTTTAATTCTGTAAAGTCTGCTGCAGACGATAGTCCTCTGTCCTGTATGTTCGCTTCACCATGTTCGAATATTTTTAAGTGTCTATGCAAACACAACTACGTGTCTACCAAAAGTTTCGAGAAAATCTTCGCTGTCACAGCATCATGGCTTTTCAAATGCTCCAAATGACAACTCAAAAAAAAGTGCTCCTTTTCATTGTTTACACGGACACAGCAACGCACGAACGCTGTGAACGCAGTACAAAAGACTAACGTCTGCAGCGGGCGTAAGAAGAGTATGTACTTTCCTAATCATGCC
>LQNS02276925.1:5265165-5277014 GCA_001587735.2 Parhyale hawaiensis | reverse complement strand
ACGTAGGCCACGCGACAAATTATGTGGTATTTAAATACTACACACTCATCTCTGTTGGAACGCCTGAGTTGCGGCTACGGAGGTTAAACAAAGTTTATAACTAACTAATGCGACCCGGCGCCAGAGTGTAGAGCTAAACATCGCACAACCGATCCAATTCGGGTCGTGAAATCCCCTCGATAGTAATAAATACGGTCATCTTTTTACTATAACTCATTTCAATAAAGGGCTGTTCCCTAAATGTATATGTATATATTCAATTAAAGTGAACTACCGTGGCGTCAGTAATGGTCAATAATATGAGCGAGTAACATTGGAAAGCTAACATTCAAAAGGTAATGTTTAGTCACGGTTAGCGAATATATAAGAGGGCACAAAAAATTCAATTATTATATTAGGAGCTGAGTTGCGCTGTCGATAACTCATTTTCGATAAGCCAGTGAGCTTATGAGAAATACAAATTTACTATGATATGATTAACATCATATATCTCAAGCTACTGAAGCCATACACAGATCTTCAAAATTTCTGGTTCTTTGTTTCTACTTGTGTCAATCTCTGTCATTCTAATGCTCTTTTATAATTAAAGTGGCTATATTTTGATTTTATGATGATAGTATCGCTGGTATTATTTGATTCATTAACTTTATTCTTACGTCAAGGAGTTTGGGGGATACTTCAAGTAATTTGCACTTCGTACCGACGTCATCTCCCGATGATGAGTATGTTTTTCAGATTATCGCTTGTTTAAGTACGCTTGCGGTACCAGCCGTCCTTCTACCACGGTAAACCTCCTCATTTTTTTATATTTTTTTTTTATTGATGGCATGCTGCAGGGATCTTCTGTAGCCATTTAGCCGCGCTTCAAATCACCCCATCTCGCCATCGCTTGCGTTGGTGCCGAAAGCCATCAAACTGCGAGTCGAGAGATACCGTATCACTCCCATTCTTTTCTTGTTGTTCACATGAACTGATGGCAGATGAAAGCCACACACCATTGTGGGCAGCCTTTGAACCATGATTGCGATCGCATAGGGGAAGTAGCTGCATGGGCTCGTCAAAGACCAGAAGCTTTAACTCTGAGGAAGAGGATTCCATTCTCTCCATACTTTTGCTATCGGCTTAATAGGAAAGTGTAGGTGTTGGGTGTTCAATCAACGACCAAGCCTAGTGTTTTAATTCTGTAAAGTCTGCTGTAGACGATAGTCCTCTGTCCTGTATGTTCGCTTCACCATGTTCGAATATTTCTAAGTGTCCATGCAAACACAACACGTGTCTACCAAAAGTTTTGAGAAAATCTTCGCTGTCACAGCTGCTGACTTAGTATCGCCAGCATCATGGCTTTTCAAATGCTCCAAATGACAACTCAAAAAGAAGTGCCCCTTTTCATTATTTACACGGACACAGCAACGCACTCGAACGCTGTGAAGTAAAAACACAGTACAAAAGACTAACGTCTGCAGCGGGCGTAAGAAGAGTATGTACTTTCCTAATCATGCCGGGGAAGGGGGGGGGGGGGGCATGCTTGTAAGAAGTCAGATATTCTAAATCTCAGGGAATTATTTACACATTGCTCATACTTTTACATTCCTTCTGGAGAAAGTGCCCGCGCTTGTTAACCCTCGTATGACAATGCAGCTAAGTTCTGAACACAACGCTTATATACAGCAAGTACATAAATAAGAGTTGTCGCCGCAGAAACTCACAGCCCACAGCTTAGTGTAACATCCGTGACAATGCTCTGGCTTGCACTGAGTCGTCAGCACCAAACAGATATTGACCCGGGTGCCCAAGTTTCGGACACACACGACGCTGTCACTAATACACCCTCGCTTTGGCATGGCCAAAGCAGGTTGTTACAGTTAATTGCCCAGTTCCGGATGCCCTGGGATAAAACTAGTGAAGACGGCAACATTGTAGTCATTCACGCTATGCTGGAAGTAAATATCAACCACAGTAAATTTCCTAGTCCCCTACGTCATATGGTGCAAAAAGCAGAAACAAAAACACTTTCCTAAAACCCACCTCTTTGCCCGGATATTCTCGGCCCAGGGAGATAGCATTGGCTGCTTCAGACATGAAAGGGCACTCGAAGCTACAGTTCAGTGTTGCCTTCCTGAATCGATCTGGGCTTGATCGCCGTTTCCTATTTGCCTGCGCTATAGAATGGAAAATGGCTTTGCCCGACAGGTATCAAGGTACCCCACTCAAGTGTTTGCCGTGTGAATATTTTTGTGATTTATACTTTGGGAACGGCTTTCTGCCTCTAGTTTGCTACTGTTCTGTGGTTTGAAATGAGGTACGTGTTGTGCGGTAAAGGAAAAAATATTAATGAAAAAGGCAAATCAGCTTCTTTCTCTTAATATCGTCCTAGCAATGGGTTACACCGAGGAACAGATAACGTTTCATCAGTGAATAAATTTATACAGCCAACAATAAATTGAGGTAATGATGTTTTTTTCTCTCACATGGCTCCAGTGTCTCGTGCGATACATAACCGATATAATAATGGTATTATTATTATTATGTAAATGAATATAGAAAAAAAATATTTTTTTACAACGAAATGAAACGGAGGAAACATTCTTAATGGAAGATTGATTGATAATGAACGGAAATGGACCTCTATATTTAATAAACAAACTCTCTGAACGGAAATGGAGAGACTTAATATTTTAGAGTTATCATAGCACGGTGTGTAGGAGCCACCCAGCGCACACGCATATAATGCTATATTCAAATTTGCACTCCATACTCGTCTTTCATTATGATGACAAGTCAGGATTGTCCCGACAAGAAATAAAGAACCCATTTCATTGTCATTCACGGTATTTGAATTTAATAAATCGTCAATAAGCTTCATTGCAAAAATCACTGTCTTTCAATGCAAATTTTTCGCTTCATGCCGTGTTCAATGCGATCAGGCTGACGTACGATGACTGCGATGAAATCAAAAGTAACAGTGCATGTCAACCGTGGCATGTTTGGAGCTTACTTTTGTGTTTCATCGTCACTTCCAATCGCCATTGCTGCGGAAATTGGTGGTAGCATCACTTTGAAGTTCAAATGTGAACCATAAATCCGAATATATATTCATGTGACTTCAAGCGGCGGTGGATTGTTCGCAATATCTCCTTCCATATTTCAGTCAACAAGGCCAGGTTTGCCATAAAAGCTACGAAGAAATCCGATTTTGAGCGGCGATTTTGCTAACCGCTGCCTAGCCTGCGTGATTCTGAAATTCATCACTCGTCGCTGTCATCCCTTTATTCCAGCGCTGCAGGTCACCAGTTTTTGCGGCATCGGAAACACAGCCCCTTTTCGATACAAAATATCATTTATTATCTCGTATACCGGGTACATTGGATACACCTATCGAGGTTTTATTTTTGCCTTAATTCTAGAATTTTGAAGATCCAGTTGTGAGAAGAGCAGGCGAAGCAGTCCGTGCTGAGAGTCAATTTAGGATCCCTCATCGTGCATCGCCTGGTCTCTCGGTGCTGGAGTGCTCCACGCAGTGTAAATCCGTAGCGTACCGTCAGAGGAATCGAACCCGGGCCTCCGTTGTTGCGATGCCGAACCGTTGTCACTTCACCACCGTACATGGCCCAGTGTCCTACCTCCGTGGCATGCCAGACAATGTTATTCCTACACGAAAAACACAAATTTTGTTCTAGGGGTAAACTTTGCGTGCCTCATGCATTAATTATTATTAAGTGTATTTTTTGAATGCAAGGGGCTGGTTTTTCTTGTAAGTCGAGCGGGAGCGAGCGGTAGCTCAGCTTGGAATATACATAATATTGATCACATTGATGTTTCAAGTAAGACTTCAATTTATCCTTTTGCAGCGTGAGATGAATTTAAGCATTATTTCAACATGAATTAAAAATTGCTGATATAAATTACTTTGTCTTGTAGTTTCTTTTACTTCGTTTAAAACAAATTATTATGGGGATGGAACGTGCGAGGTAGCGCATGGTGATTCGTGGAAATTTTTTTGGTGCCACGAGTTTTACCTTCTACCCAGACGAAAACTTCCAATTTGTCAAATTGGCATCATTACTAATGGAAGCGGGTGGCCTGCGTCTTTAGAGTCTTCTAAGACTTTTCATCCATTTTATTTGAAATATGAGGAGCGACAGATCCTCACATTTCTGATCTAAAGATGATTAAACACCGCCAAGAAATCAGGCGCCAATCCCCCGATTGACTATGGACGATCAAAGCTCATCTGCAGATGACGCTATCACGACTGATCCGTCTGCCTCTGAGGCAAGGAACGACGCCTAATGAGGCGAAACTGTGGCGAAACGTGTTAGGCAGAGATCACCAACGCTGTAATTAGGGATGTTAAGGGCACGTTGACGAGCTAACGCTGTGCTGAATCCCGTAAGGCAGGGATAATCTACTTGGGAAGTGGTAAGGGAACACTGACGAGTTACGCGTAGGTGAAACTCGTACATCAGAGATAATCATCATGAGAACTGGTAAGAGAACATTCATGAGTTACACCAAGGTGAAACCCCCATTTTGCACGAATAATCAACACTATGACTAGAAAAACGATAAGACATCTAGCTTCTAACTGAGGCCAACACATTCACCTTGTATTGGTAAATAATTACAGTATTCATTTACTTCTGCCTCGCAAATATCCGCTGCCAGCATAGAGAATCAGAGAAAAAACAAGATTTTAAATATGGAATTTCAAGCTTATTACGTATGGAGTGTGACGATTTTAGAATTTCCGTCGCGCCATGTCAATATTTTTTATCTCAAAGGGTAAATTTACTCTCAGTGAGATCCTACTCACTTCTGCAGTGAGTCTTTTTAAACTAAGATATGATAAGAAAGTAATTTACTAGCAGGACCCGTAGAAATTCCACGTTTGAGTAGTATCTGTGCTTTTTAAAGTGTACTTGACCAAAGCTACTCTATTGCAACTTACTTTAGTTTGGCGTAATGTTGCTCTTTTAATGTAACACAACCCGTCTAATCTAACTCCAGCCAATTAACCCCGGCATACTCTCTTTAACCCAACATAACCCGTTCACCCTAAAGCGTATCCTTTAAGTCTCTAAGCTAACGCGTCATGAATCCCAATGTCAGATATCTATCGTTCCGCATGCCGTACAATCTAACGCCCCTTCGTCCTTATGTAGCCAAGTGCTCCTGATTTGAACTGGTTCACCACATCTAACCTAGCGCACCTCATGAACTTAATGCTTGTCATCCAATCTAACGTACTTCATCTAACCCAACACGCCTCATATTAACTAACGAATCTCATTGAACTTACCGCTCCTCATCTAATCTACCGTAATGCATCTAACCTAACGTGCCTCATGAACAATGTGTCTAATCTAACGCACTTCATCTAACCTAGCGCTTCTCACTTATCTTATCTTACATCCTCTAATCTAACTCTCATCTTAATTGGCGCACCCATACAGCACCTAATCTAACCTTACACACCGCATCTAACCTAACGTACTTTAATCTTATTTAACGCACCTCATCTGACTTAACGCTTCTCATGTAACCTAACACTCGTTAACAAACCCTGCTATGTCTAAACTAACGCTCCTCATCTAACCTAACGCACCCTGTTTAATTTAGGACACGCTGTTAATCTAATCTAACGTTCCACAGCTAAAAAAACCTTATTTAACACTCATTATCTAACGCTAATCTACCTCAGTTAAAGCTCCTTCTCTAACTTAACGTTTTTCATCCAGCATAGACTGCTCATCTAACCGAAAAAACACTCTCCGTTCAACCTAACTCTCCTCATTTAACCTAATGTGCCTCATCTAACATAAAACACCTCATCTAGCCTAACACTCTCCATTTAACCGAGCACTCAGAATTTAGCACTGCTCTATTTAATTGAACACTCCTTATCTAACCTAACGAACATCATCTAACGTAAGTAGCTTTCTAATTTATTTCTCCGCATGTAACCTAACGCACTTCATTTAACCCTAGCGCTCCTCATTAACCTAACACACCTAGTATTGCTTAACGCTTCTTATCTAACCGAACACTCGTTTAACACCGCTCTATGCAACTTAAATCTTCTTGCAGAAATAACAATACATGAAGGAAACATATATGTATAACTGCATGGAAGAAAGGGTTAATGCTCCTTCTCTAGCCCAATTTTCTAGATCTAACATAACGCACTTCATCTAAATTACCACACCTTATGTGATTCAATGCTCCTCTTCTAACCCAACGCTCCTCATGTAACCTAACGCTTGTTATCAAGCACTGCTCAGTCTAACCTAACGCATCTCATGTAACGTAAAGCTCCTCATCCAACGTACTGCTCCCCACCTAACGTAACGCACTGCATCTAAATTAACACTCGTTATCTGACACTGTTAACACCCACAGCAGCAGCAGGCCATGCGTGCTTACATTCTGTGCTAATGGAGACAAAATCGAGTGACGAGCCAGCCGAGCGGTCTTTGTGGCATCCGGCGTGCTGGGTCAGCAATTGCTTGGTATGCAGAGCTGCGCGTAGGCACTTAACCTCATCAGGAATGAGAGGGTAGGAGGAGGTGGGCCGTTGAACCTTCCGTTTCGGTGCCCTAGTTCTTAATGACTCGTGGTTGGCTACAGCTGTACTTACTCCCCTGGAGCCAGTAGGCTTATATCTGCAGCACGAACCAGTGCGTATGAGTTTCCCAGTGAAGGGTAGAGTCAAAGTTTACCTTACTTTACCTTTTACTGCTCTAATGAATCTAATGCTCCTTATCCAACCAGATGCTTCTCGGCTAACCTAAAGCTTCTTATCGAACCTAGCGCTCTTCACCTAACTTAACAATCGTCTAACTTTACGCTTATAATCTAACCTAATGCTCCTCGTCCAACCTAACGTTCTTCACCCAGCGTAACGCTTCTCATCTAACCAAACGATCGTTATTCAATCTCACTTTCCTCATTTAACTTAACGCTCCTCATCTAGCCTAACACTCCTCATCGAGCCTAACGCTCCTCATCTAGCCTAACGCTCCTCATCTAGCCTAACGCTCCTCATCTAGCCTAACACTCCTCATCTAACCTAACTCTTCTTATCTAACCTAGTTCTAATAACGTAATTTTACGTTCTTCTTCTACCAATGCGACTATCATTTTCCCCAACGCTTCTCAACTATCGCAACGCTCCTGACGAACTATCTATTTGTTTTTTTCTAAAATGGCTGTAACAAAACTTTCTTGACTGCGTTTCTCCAATCTGCTTTTGCATCAAGTGTACATGAATTTTGTGTTTTCTCATTAGCACATTTTCTCGCACATCAATTGCGAGACCCGTTGAAATTCCTCGGTAATCATTTGCGGTATATGTTTAAGCGTTGCGGGGTTTTTCTTACATTTTTTGTTTTGTTTTTCTCTTATATAGGTAAACAATTAATTCCTCCGAGAATATAATACTGTTTTCCACTTTGCATGCCGAATACAACAACAAAGCTAGAACAACTTGAAGCTATCCAAAGATCGTTCACGGCCAGAATTCGAGACATGTAGGAGTGCGATTACCAAAAACGACTTAGCTGTCTCCAATTATTGAATTCAATACAACGAAGATTCGCGCGATTTAGAACCATATATGTTTGGAAAGTTCTGGAACGTATCACTGTGATTAAGCGGATTGTCGCCAGGCACTCAGAAAGAACTGGAAGGACTTTTGATATACGCATCCCAAGCAGAGATGGTGGAAAAACCGTGGCCACAAAATATTCTAATAGCTTTGCCATACGGGGAGCAAAATTTTTAAAAAATGCTGGATTGCCATTTAAGAAGAATACCAGATAGACCAGCGGTTACGTGCACTGTAGAAATAATTCTCTGCTGGCTCTCTCTTTGGTCGCTAACTGCGGTACCACAGAAGACACCCAGAAGCGTGACCCCATACACGCGGGATGACGAGAACAACGTCAATTGGACTTCTTCCGAAAACCCACAAGGTACACAAGGTAGGTAGGTGTTTCTCATCCCAATTCCTTTATAAGTAGGCAGCTCATAACTAATCAAGGAACATATTCAGGCATTCTATTAGCATTTTCGATAGAAATTTTGCTATTTGCTTGGCCCTATTTTGTCTACTTAATACGTCCTTAGACAGGAAACAGGCTTTCCAGCCAGGAGCACAGACAAAGAGACAAATTCGACAAAAACATCGTCTCGAAAGCGGAGATAATGTTATCCAATCAGATTTTGTATTTAATGCATGTGGTAAACGGCAGTAGAGGCAGCCAAAGGGTCTCGTCTGCCTGCGGACTTGAAATTGGACAGCCCTGTCTAGTTCCCTAATAAAATTTTGTCTGCTTCAGCCGGTGAGCTACGGTTTCAGATTTTGGAAGTCCAAGAAATTTTCCAAAGATTATTTCTCTGTGTGTGAGCTATTGTTAGTACGGACTACGGTGCGTACCAGCTTCCTTAATTCATTCCCATTAATGAATGTCTTTGGTTGAAGCATTTGGCTTCATGAAGTAGATTTTTTCTGGATGTTGCTACATGCAGTTAACTAGCGACGTTACGTTATTATCAGCCATCTACAGCAACTTCTAGCCATATTCTACATTTCGAATAGGCTACCTAATATTATAGACCCATCGGAGATCCACGTTTCGTATGAGTAGCGGACAAGATTCGCATCCATGTAAGGGCCGACATTAATAAGGAGCTCCACTGCAACAAGGGGAGCAATTGCCTGAAAGCCTCAAAGGCCTCTTCTACGAAGCAGCTCTTCAAGAGTGTCCTTCCAACGGCAGCCGCTATTGAACAGACTCATTCCATTCAAAGGAATGGACTCTGTTCAATGTCTGAATTAAATGCAAGTATGTAGTCTCTTGGGCTAAAAGACGTGGTCTTATGCGGAGCATTCTCCATTGCATGGCGAATTGGTGTGCGTTTTGAAGCGCAATAACAACAATATTGAAGCATACAAACTTCTTCTTTTACGAATTGCGTTAATTTGTATTCTTGGTCTCAACCTTTGATGTGTGAGAAATTCGTTACACTCCATGTTTCGCTTGCACATGCTGTTGTGGTATATGAAAGAAGCATAATTGAGTGCACTATTGTTGGTTTAAAGCTTTTGGTTTTTCTTGTCTTTCGATAGCTCTACTAGGTATCTCAGTTTGACAGATCTCAATTTTGCAGTTGAAGTAAATTTTTAGCATACTTAAAAACCACAGAATGTAGGCAATAGTATTTTAGCTCTTCTGAGTTGAAGAAATATACATGTAGCTGTTATGCAAAGTTTTATCGTACTAGCTCTCTTTCATCTAAAAAATGTTGGAGAACATTTGATTAGAATGCATGCAGCCCGAAGTAAATATCTACTTACGGGAAACATTTTGCTCTTACCCTACCTTTCTTACGTTGTGTTGTTTTGCTACAAAGGAAGCAAAGGGGATTAACGAGAACAGGTTAGCGCACTGCCGACGTGCGGAGCTTGCACGCGGCGGACGTAAGAAGCGATGACGTCATAAAAACATAGCTCGTTTTTCAGTAGCTGTTTTGCATTATTTCTTCATAATTTCATATGGGCCTCCAGAGTGTCCAACATGTCGTACAATCATTTTAGTTGCACAAAAATATGTATCAAGGTATAGAATTTAAAAGAACGTTGGCTAAAAGGCTTGTAAAAGAGCAGATGAATTCAACGGCCAGTTTCTTTCAGAAGCAGTTTTAGAGCCAAGTTTATCGTCTTTGAAATGCAATAAATGAAGTGAAATTTATGGAGAAAAATACGCGTTCTAATGATGGATTTATATGAGTGGAAACCGCAATGTGTTCCATTCATTTCCGTCTTCTATTAGTGATCTGCTATCCTATATTATTTCAAACCCCTGCAACAAAAATTGGCTCATATGCGAGCAACTGAAGGTAGCGATAGAAGAACTTTTTAAAAATATTTGTAAAAAAACATTGGAAAAAAAAAAAAAAAATTTCTTTCCGGCGAAGTAATGTTAAGGCAAAAGTTTATATAGAATACGCAGAAGCCATGCAATTCCACGGTAAAGTTAGAAAAAAAAAACATCAGCTGCTATACGCTGCGTGCGTTACAGCAGTATAACAGTAGGGTGGCGTCCGACTCGCGTTCGCTAACTTGCATAAAAAAAAATTACCTAACCGTATTCCACATACCTAAATTGTCTCACGGTATGATGTTGAAGCTGGCGAATGTTTAATCCATACTTTTTCCAATGATGCTGTAGTTTTTACGATTAGAAGAGGCGGATATGTTGACGACGCGTACGCGACGGCAAAGCTTAGGCTAATATTTTACCGAAACTCTCCGACCGGGTGCGTGCCTCTAACGGAAAAAATAACATAAATAATTATAAAATTTTATCCTTCAGGGAGTTAAAATAGTTCGTAGAAGCTTTGATATATATTTTTGTGCTACTATAAGGATTGTAGGACATGTAGCACACTCTGGAGGTCCAAATGAAATGATGGAGAAGCAATGTAAATGAGCTGCGAATTACCGTACTTGAACATTATGACGTCACACGCCTCATTACCCATGATCAAAGATTATGAGACTAACAGGTTAACCCAGGGGGCGGAGCCAAGCTGTAGTGCATCATTGGTAATGAGGCGTGTGACGTCATAATGTTCAAGTACGGTAATTCGTAGCTTTTTAGATGATTCCTCATCATTTCATTTGGGCCTCCAGAGTGCCCTACATGTCCTACAATCAGTTGTGGCAAAACCATGTTTCTAGGGGCGTATAAACCAAAAGCCATGGTTTTTTGTTAAAAACCAAATAAAACCATTGTTTTTTTCCGTTTATTTGGTTTTTTAAACATTTTTTTTTTAGTTCTTAGAATTTTATACCACATTCAAAGGGGTTTTTTACTTTGCAAACATGCAGTTAGCTAATCATCATCAATCTCAGTCGGTTCATTTCAACTTCCTCTGGTAGAAGAACGACTTTAGGAATAGGGCTTTAAGAAAAAGCAGTTAGCAAAGTACCTGTATTTGCCATGGCTACATTTAACATCCAAACTGCTGAAATGCTATGATTTATAAATATCAGTACTATACAATAATTCACGTCGTGTTTTTATTTATTTATAACTACTATTATCCCAAGCCGTCATTATAAATGACGGTAGAAAATCAGCACCTCAGGAAAACCCCCTCTGTCTCCTGTGCTTATTAATAATAATAATAATAATGTTTATTGAGACAGAAAAGCGTAAAACAAGTCGATACAATTGGTAAAAGAGCATTAATAGAACATTAATTCCTAGATAATTGTCGTCAAGCCCATGGGTAGCTGTAAGCTAATCGGGCAACATAAAACAAACCTAACACTAGAACATCAGGTAATGGGAGCACACTAGGTCCCAGTTGGTTACAAGTTGATTTAATACTACACAGTGAACAGACCAAGCCTCTGTTATCACCAAGCACAGAAAGTGACAGAACAGAGAAATAAACAGGCACACAGGGCACGAGACCCGAAAGGCGCTGCTATGGACGAGGGCGCCCAACATTCAGTCAACACGTACACGGCGTGTTGGCTGCAGAGGCACCGGCACCGAGCACGAGAACAAGTTGCCGCTACCGAAAAGAGGGGAAAAAAAGGCAGCACAATAGCGCCTACGAAGAGGGTGGAACTAAAAGGATTTCTTAGTATAATATCAGTTGCTTAAGCCTTCCTAAATACAACTATGTTACTTCAAGAGAAGAAAAGGAAGGGATACGTGGTACGCTGACAGAACGCGGAACCCACGCACGAAAGTAAGTCAACGCGCATGGGGACAGAAGGTGGGGAAAGAAGAGGAAGAAAGATGAAGGTAAGATCAGTAGAAGTACGAAAT
>LQNS02276925.1:5171709-5184448 GCA_001587735.2 Parhyale hawaiensis | reverse complement strand
AATACCTGTGGTTATTTCAGTAGGCAATGCTTTTTTTTGCACTAGACAAGGTTATTTACCTGCCCATTGCTGGTAGGAATATGACACGAAAATAACGTCACTGTCAAAGTTTCGTCGTATGCGCTCAATCCATCGTTTTAACCGTTAAGTAGCGTTTGATCTGTGGACGAAATTATTTATTTTATCAACATATATTACTTAACCTCATTCGCTGTTTCGATAATATTAGTCAAGCTGAAAGATTGATTAGAATATAGTTAAAACGATCTTTTATTTGGATAATATTTATCAAGTTCTATCGATTAAATAATATTTCAAGCGATATTTTTATTGGTTTGTACCTTCATAGGAACCCGATACGGTATCTACCTTACATTTTACTCATAATAAACACATTCTTCGCTTCTATAATGTTACCTACAACTTCGATTTCAATACATTACATCCCGTGCCCCAATAATTGAAGTAATTTTTCTCAGATTGTCCTGAAACAATTCATGTCACAGTTCCTCCATATCACAATAGGTAAAAAGCTTCAGTGGCAATACATCAGGAAACGTCTTCGAGTTTTTGCCTGGACGACGTTACCGGTGAAGCAAAAGTCGTTCAGAAATGGGACCAGGATTGTCGATTGCAGCTGTCGATGACAGTCGTGGAGACACGGAGGCAAGAAACCACATGAGAAAGTGAGATATTTTTCTTCCGAAATTTGTGGTAAGTAAGTCGTCACCTGCAGGCGCTAATGGAATAAACGTTATCCTTTCTGCCAATGGGAATTTGGGAGTGTTTTTGTGTGTGTGTGCTTGTATGTGCGTAACCGCAGATGGTAATGGAACGCTGGTCTATAGTTGTGTTGTCAATGAGAATTCATATTTACGTACTGTTTACTTGAAGTGGGTAAAACTATGGGGGTGGTAATGGAATAACATTGTTCTTACTGCCAGCCGGAAATTTGTCGTCCCGTACTAATTATATACAATCGATATAGCTATGGGGTGGTAATATGTAGAATAACATACTTCGAACTGCCACCGGAAATTAGGCAGCAAGAGGTCACCTGTAGATTCCAATGGAATACCGTTATCCTTATTACAAAAAGGGAATTTGCCAACTGGTTTACTCGTTACCTCCGCCGAACGGGTTATATTTTTGTCAGAGATTGTCGGTCTGTCTGTAATTTTGAATGTCTGTTGCCAAGAAGCTCAAAGAGTATGGATGGCAATTAATGAAATTTACAGGGAATGTTGCGTACATAAGTTAGAAGGAACAGATTAACTTTCGTGAAAACCCTGTCAACCTCATGCTTGTTCGTTTGGCTGCCTAGTTATTTATTGATAACATAACCCAAAATGTTACGGATGCATCTTTATAAAATTTGCAGGAATTGTTGGGATGTTACGAAGAGCAACTGACCGAATTCTTACGGTGATCTGTCAGTACATTTGTATGTTTGTCAGAACATAAGTTTAAAATTTATGAACGAATTTGCATAATATCTGCAGGAATTATTTGAAAAATGAAAGGGCTCACGTGACCAAATTTTTGCAATGGTCTGTTTGTTTGTGTATTTAACAATGTATTTCTCTTAGCGTTTGCCAGAAAATAATTCAGTAAGTTACGGACGGCTCTTCAAGAATATTACAGGAACTATTATTAATATCATGAGTTGTCATACAATGACCAATTTCTTTTTTTTTTATGACAAAAAGGAAGTGCTCGTTTCAGGAGCAGCTTGAATTTTTCTTCAACATTGCTTTCCTTGAGGTGCGCGTTCTCTGTGTGCTGTAGTTAAAAAAAAATTCGATGTGCACATGAAAGTAGATAAGTATAATTTGTACATAGAAAGAAATCTAGTCACATTTTAATAGTTCTTCGCCATCAACGAAGTGTAATAAATAAATAAATCTGTGTTATTAAGTAAACGCATGAAAAATTAAATAATTGCATAGAACACAGCTTATCACTAGGGTTAAGTTAGATACAGAAAGCGGATCAAAGTACCAGTACATGCACGCTACCCTGCTTTGCGTCTCATAGTTTTGCCCCTGCTTTGTAAGAGTATGCACTATGCAGTGCCATCGGCTATACATTTTAGATAGTTAGTAGCTACGACCATTACAAATTACATTTACATCAAATTAACTGATTTTTCTATCGTGATTTGGAGACAGAAAGCATTTTCTTCCTAGTTCTGACTTTCAGGCAGTTAGTATAGTCATGAGCAAATATCACTCGCACTCTATGCTCATGGTACATTCGTCAGCCGGCGAAATATGTCAGTATAGGTCGCACGCAGGCGTCCAAAGGTTTTTCGCTTAAAGTTTGACTAAAGAGAGCTACAGCACATACGGTAGCAGTAGCTACCAAACAGCTGGCATTTGACCTCTCTAGAACAGTGACCACACGTATAGCGCGTTGTCCACCTCGTGGAGCTTCTGTGTTTCTATATCTATAAATTAGATAGGCGGCAGTAGACGGACCAATAGGCCCATTCTCAAAGAGACACTGGGACTTACGCCCCTGCCCTCTATGAGCTATTGCCATTATGTCAGTATGATGTAGATGACTGAGGATAAAAAAGGGAGAATCTCAGCCAACAAGATGATCATGCATGCACGCAAGTACGATCTATAGCCGCTGATATGTGGGGCTTCTATCGAGTTGGGGCGTAAGAGAGAAGTGTGGCATAATGATCTGTCGCTTTTTAATGTTTTCGAGATGCATTTAGTAAAAGTTTGTGTCTCTTCCTGTCAATATGAAAATATTTTCTTTCTTTGTAATATAAACTTCACCACAGAAATGGATGCTGCAATGTCTTCGATTAGCACTTAATTTCACAAGACTTTTGTGACCTACGAGAGGGAGCTGTTTACATAAGTGAGCTCTACGCCACTGAGATATGGGACCTTATCAGCGACCAGGGTTCTTTATCTATTACTCAGTTTAGCGTGTATAGAGATAGTTTTGACAGCATTATATGTAATACAGGGCTTATTAGCTTTATTCTCGCTACTATGAGCATAGCTGAGTGCATTTCATGCATCACCATTAATGCGGCACCTCCTATCACTCTTGCTGTAAAGGATAATCCAGCAGATAGCTACTGAAAACCGCAGAAAGTCGTCACCGAAAAGTGCTGTTGAAATTATAACCTGTCTACTACGATGCCGTTTTCTATAGCAATGACGAAACCTTTGATGGTGCCGTTACTAAGGTGAATAGACTTGTAGCGAATCTTTTAGAATGGTTGAATTTGAATCGCCTGACTCCTAGTGCAGAAAAGACTAAGCTCATGCTCTTTACCTCTCGATCTAGTCAACCATTACCGGTTATATATTTTAATGAAAGTCTTTTGGAGTGGGTAGCTTCTTATAAGTACCTCGGATTTATCATTGATGAAAAACTGACTTTCTCAAAACATATAGAGCTGCTATGTGCTAAAATTAATAAAGCCCGGGGAGCGTTCTATGCCGTTTCGAGGTACCTATCAAGGAAACCATTGTTATTATTATATCATGCCATTGTGTAATCCGACCTGGTCCAAAACGTAACTGTATGGGGTAAGGCCTCCGAGAACTCGTTACGTCCTCTCAACGTTGCAGTTAACAATTTAATGTGTTAAGAGTTATCCTAAAAGTTAAGAGAGATGATAACAATGTTCCACAAATGTCGGTGAACTCAATGTACGCAAAACTATCCCTACTGAAGTTTACTGATGTTTATGAATATTTTCTCGCCAAGTTCATTCGTAATGCTCTATTCTATAGTCCTGAATTATTCGATAAATACTATAGTGATTTAGTGCCTGACCATGCTCATTACACACGTAATCAAAAACTTAAATTCCCTCCGGTCAGACTTGAAATAAAGAAACGATTTGTTGTGTTCCACAGTGTTCGCTGTCTAAATGCTATACCTGATGATTTTATCCAGCCGATGCGGAATTCTACGTTTACATCAAAGTACAAACAATCGATTTCAAGTCGGTATCGAGAATAGTGCAATAATTATACCAAATTCCCCCCGTTTTACGTGGCGAATATGCACTTGATTGATAATCTGCTGAATGTAGAGCACTGTAGGGAGTTAGAATTATTACCGCTGATGTTACTGTTTTGACCATCGCATTATGGAATTCTACGATTCGGTGACCGCTACCACTTACTACAATAAGCAAGGTAAATGCGATTAGTTCTACCGTTTAAGAACTTTGCGTTTTACTAGTCTCGTGCAGTGTGATGTCTATAACTGTGACCAATATGAACTATGGTAAAATTTCATATTCTATGTTCAAATCCAAGTGCAATATCTTAGCCCGTCCCCATGAATAGTGTAATTTCTTCTTAACAGTCAAGTCCTGTATCGGTGGCCAAAGCACTGTTATTGTTGAGTTACAGACGTGTATACGATAGAGAGCTATATATTGCTATGTATTGATAGCCCACGTGTCAGTATTCAATAGGTGACGTCGATAAGAGCTTCGGACAGTGCAATGGTCCATATAAAGTGGTGGCAATATTGATAGCACAATTCAGAATTTTTCGATAACTTAAAAAATACTGCGCCATAGCATGCGAAATTTTGACATAAAAACCTTATTTCAACTTACCTATATCTGATCATAGTTTCCCTATAAACTATTTGATTAAACTTTTATGATGAAAAGTATAAATTTGTGTTGGAATTTGGGTGGAAATAAAGTTAGCACAACTTAATATCAAAACAAACCGGCGTCGCCATATTGGACAGTTGCTCCCCACCTTATAAACTCTATATTTGGAAATTAACACATTTCTTAGCATAGGAAGACAGTGTGGGTTATCTGAAAAGGGTCAAATAAGCGCATTAAATGAAGAAGGATACACTATATCTGAAATTTCTAGGAAGGATAGCAGATTTAGAAAAGTGGTAACTAACTTTTTGAAGAACCCAGAAGAATACGGAAAAAAGAAGTCTCCTAGCCGCCCATCAAAATTGAGCCCTACAGCCCGCCGCCGACTTCTAGGTGAGGCGTCTCGGACAGGAGAGGGGTCAAAAAGCCTGCAATCATCCCTGCAATTAAATGTTACACCAAGAAGAGTGCGACAGATACTGGGTTCATCTAAGAACTTCAGTCATAAGAAGAGAAAAACTGCACCAGCACTCACGAAAGCACACATGGCAAAACGCGAAGAATGGGTTCGAGAAAAAGTGCAATGGAATCATGAAAGTTGGTCAAATGTTATTTTTTCCTATGAAAAAAAGTTTAATCTAGACGGACCTGACGGTTCTCAATACTACTGGCATGATCTTAGAAAGGAGGACAAAATTTTCAGCAAACGACCTTTTGGTGGCGGATCCCTTATCATCTGGGGAGCATTCTCCATAAAGGGCAAGGCGAATTTGGTGATGATGGAAGGTAGACAGAATGCTCAAAAGTACACAGAGGTCTTAGAAACTAGTCTTCTCCCATTTCAAACTGATAAACATCAGCAAGAAGCGGTGTTCCAGTAAGATAATGCCGCCATTCACAGCGAGGTTGACCACAAATTGGCTTAATGCCCATAATATCGCCACTTTAGCTTGGCCAATTGAGAATATTTGGGGGACACTCTCACTGCATGTTTACGCCAATGGGAGACAATTTCAGGATAAAGAAAGCTTGTGGCAGACCATAAATATATGCTGGGAGGCTATCCCTGAAGAAATGCTCGCTAATTTAATTAATTCTATAAATAACCGATGTGTACAGGTGTTGCAATCAAAAGGCAACACTTGTAAATATTAAGAATTATGTTTTTTTCTTTCATTGTTTTCTAAAATACAATTTTTTCCATATGTGCTATCTTTATTTCCACCCGATTTGCACACACAAACTACATATTATTTTCGTGGTAAAATTTTGAAAAGACAACGAATACAATAATGATTATAAGGAATCGGTAACTAGTTAAAGTAACATTATTCAGTTAAAATTTCAACTACATTGATGCAGTAATTTTAAACTTATTACAAAATTTCAAAATGTGCTATCAATATTGCCACCACTTTATATTCAATTTGCAATTTTTAATCGTCTGGATGCAGATTATATCAAAAAGTGCTTACTTTATTTTGACCGCTGATGCGTCATTTTTAGTCATAACTAAGGTTTAATCATAGTCAGGATTTATGTATAATACGGTCAAGGGTAACTTGACGGCATCTTACAATAATACCAATGTAGATTTAACAAATGAAAACACATAATGCAAACTCATACTCGAAAAAATACCATTTAAGTGCCCAGTGCCGCGTTGTAACCCATTCAGGTATAACCTGAATACAGAACACAATGTAACTCGACAAATCGAAGACACTTTCAACTTTTGTTCCGAATTCATCCCTCAGCAGTATTTTCGGAAAAATATCTTCTTTGTGGCCAAATTTACGCAAATTAAAGGCATCGACACAACATATTTGGAGTATTACAGTAACAACCGCAGATGCGCGTTGCAATCACAACCCGAGTGTAACCCGTGTTGCACCAGTGTCGCCTATTCTTCAAAAATCGTATCGCATCCATCACCCGAAAGTACCCGAACACGGTTATGAACCACATCAGGGACCGCATTTCGAGTAACGGTTAGCGTGTGCAGGTTACGCTAGCCGCAATTGTATGTGATTGCAACGCGCCTTAGCCAGCACATGAGGTTTCAGAAAATACATTGAGCTGCAAAGAAAAATTGCACTTTAGTGATGAAATCGTTTGGTAACAAGGTATTCAGATATTTCTATAGTATATCAACAGCTTGCTTCATCATACAAAAATTATTCGTTCTCACAATTTGCTACGCAAATAAAACAATTCGTAAAAGAAGCAGCCAATCCAGTTTAAATTAATAGATTATTAGATAACATACGAAGAGACATTTGATACAGGACCGACGCAGCTGTCCAATTCTAGAAACAAAAACCCGTAGCCGATAGAACGGATGATTAAAGTGTGATGAAATTCCCGTACATGTACGGGTTACAGTGTGGAGCTCTTGTGTGATTGGTCCGTAGCTAGATGAAGCTGCCGCAGGAGAAGGATGCACGTTAGATGCTGATTAGGAAATTGGGAGGCGGTAGTGACAGCTTCAAACGGTGTAGAATCTTTTGTAAGTTACCATGAAAGAATTATGTAAACTAAGCGATCGCGTATAGCACTACTGCTGGAACGTGTGCTGGTTTGGACCCCCTGGTCTCTGCAATGGTGTTTCAAGCAAGCGACAGGTAGAATGTCGAGGAAAGTAGCCCTCGAACGGAGGAACAGCAGCATACGGCCAGGAAGTCCGATAGAACAGAACGATGAGGATCCGCAAGCGTAGCAAAAAGAAAGTGTAAGTGGGAACGAAAGAAATTTGTCCTTACACCTTAACTATAGGGTCTTAGCTCCGCTTGGGGCGTAGCCTTGTAAAACTGTAGCTATAGCTGTAATATCAAAATAAGGGAACAATATACACCCCGAAAGCTACATCCGCGTAGCCATGTCATGTTTCTTCTTTGTGGGGTGGTGGGAATTCTCTACGTGCCTAAAGCACTTGACGTGTTAATTCCAAGTCAAAGTTCGCAAGAAAAATAGTATACGAACGTAATTAAGCAATCCTCGAGGGCATTAACTGATCAAGTTCTATTTGTAGTAGCAGTGCAAGCTCAACGCCTCCCTACCAGTGACAAACACAAATAATAGTTTTGTTGTTGTATCACGTGCATGCACAGGCACTGCTTTAACATCCGAGACGCATCCGTAGGGCAGTGCAATAACAACAGAAACAGTACGGTATTAGATCATTATACGGCTACACATTAAAAAAGTACCATCTTACACAAAATGCTGTGACTTATACCATATAACTCAAGAGGCTGAACCAAGATATATGGGGCGTGGGTAAACGTTACACGAAAATTTTCAGAGATCAGTTCTAGGGAAACAGTGTGGACAGTTGATAGTGCCAACATCTTTATGAACGTTGAAGTGTTTGTGAAGCGTCTTGTGATGGCCGAAGCTTTTGAGACACACAGGACAGCCGAAGGGTCGCTCTCCTGTGTGCTTCCTCATGTGCGTCTTGAGGTTACCGGCCTGTGAGGAGCGGTAGGGGCACACCGGGCAAGCGTATGGGGTGTTCTGGGAGTGGGTCCTGATGTGAGCCTCGAGGTTCCTCATCACGAACGACTGGTAGGGGCAGAAGGGGCATTTGTCGGTCGCCAGGTGAGGCAGTTGAGCCACGAGGGGAGCGGCGGGAGAAGACGAGGACTCTAGAGTGCCATGTCGCCAGAACGCCACTTTGTTGTCGGGTTGTGCTATCTCGTCATTGAACGATGGCGTTATAACGACGGTGCTGACGCCCTGCAAGGAATGACGAGACAGACATGAAAATGGAGTCTTCATGTCTTGGGGGTTGTCTGCAAACACACTTCGTGGCTTCTTGACANGCATTTGGAATAGACTCCCTTCCGACGTTGTTGGTGCGGAGTCGGTCAACTCGTTTAAAAATCGTCTTGACATACATTGGAAGAGACATCCTCCACAGCTAAGAACTCCTTCTCCACGAATCGCAAGCTCTTAAAAGGCCAAAGCTTCCCAGGCCATTTTAAGCTGACTTCTTCTCACTTCCGCCCCATCTATATATTTAAGCTCTGCATATCAGCGGCCATCGATCATGCTTGCGGGCATTCATGACCATCGCTTTGGCGTAGATTCTTCTCCCTCTTCTTTTTATTTTCTCCTTTCTTTTTTCTCTTTCGTCATCTATTTTTCCTCCTCTCGTTTCTCCATACCTCTACATCCTACTAACATAATGGCAATAGCTCATAGAGGGCCTGGGTGTAAGTCCCGGTGTCTCTTTGGGAATGGGCCTTTTGGTTCGTCTACTGCCGCTTATCTAATCTAATCTAGTTAATTCTATGAATAACCGATGTGTACAGGTGTTGCAATCAAAAGGCAAAGCTTGTAAATATTAGGAATTTTTTATTGCTTTCATTGTTTTCTAAAATACAATTTTTTCCATATGTGCTATCCTTATTTCCACCCGATTTGCACCCACAAACTATTATTTTCGAGGTAAAATTTTGAAAAGACAACGAATATAATAATAATTATAAGGAATCGGTAACTAGTTAAAGTAACATAATTCAGTTAAAATTTCAACTATATTGATGTAGTATTTTTGAACTTATTAAAAAATTTCAAAATGTGCTATCATTATTGCCACCACCTTAGTCATGGAGTGCTTATTTTACAAGAAATGAAATGTCATGTTATAAAAACATTTATATATTGTACTTGTTCCATTTTAGACAAATATTTTGTTTATGTACGGTGTCCCACAAGCGTTGGGTTCGCGTTTAGCTGGGCATGTTCTCAGGTTTTAGTACTAGACATAATTGTTTTAGAATGGTTGTAATTTTCTGTTGATAAATAATAAGGTGTTAAAGGTTAAAGGACTCGGAGTGGGAAATCGTTGTCGCCTGTATTAGTCTAGGCTCGACGAGGGAGGGGGGGTTGGGTCTGTGTAAATTTCTGTTTTACAGCTCTGCCATGTATTTTTCTATTCCAAATATTGACATTAAAAAAATAGGTGGGTAGAATTTTCGTACCTGGCACATTTTTGTGGGGGGGGGGGCATGGGAGGGGGGGGGCGCTGAAAAAGATCAATTGTGGACCGATTGTTCTGACACTTTCTCAGAATATGTACCGTATTAAAAAAAAACACATTCTGCTCGTACTCATACTACGTTTTTATTCAGGCCTTTGTTTTTGAGATAAAGGGATATATATGCAAATATGTCTTTAAAAAAAATTCACAAGAATAGAGCTCAATGAGTATTCCTGCTAGAAAAAAATATGACAGTTTTAGAATCCATGAATAATTCCAAACAATATTAAAGAGCTGGACTCTCCATTTTCTATTTCGTTGCGATCGCTAGCTAAAATATCGGGAAAAGACAAAGGATTCGGTTTTGAGCTGTGGTAAAAAATATTATGGGGGCAACAATGGAAAATTCTGCTCTTTAGTTTTGTTAGGAATGTTTAAATGATTCCACAACTGTCGTTGCCTTTTTTTTCTAGCATGAAAACTTATTGAGTTTTATTCATTTGAAATTTAAAAAATACAAATATATTTATACACATTTTCCATTATCTCAAAAAAGGCCTAAATCATAAAAGTTATCGGAGCAGAATGTGTTCCCTTTTCAGAAATAAATATTCTGAACAAGTTTCAGAAAAATCAGTCCACAAATGTTCATTTTAAGCCCCCCCCCCCCATATGCCCCCCTCAAAAATTGTACCAGGTGTGAAGGTTCTCCCCAACTTTTTTTTAATGTCTTTATATGGAATAGGGGAATGGTAGAGCTCTAATGTACACGGAGAAATGTACATAGACACCCCGCCAGAGCCTGGACTATATTGCATGTTGAGAAAATTTCAAGGCAGTTCTTATTTTACAATCAGGTTAGATGCTTATCAATAAACTACCAGACCCATTACCATATCATGAAATAGTGCCAAATAATAATAATTGAAACAAGGAATATGACAACTGTTAACATTGTTTTCCACGATGAAACTAAATGACTAACAAGTGCACAAGCTATAGCTGTACGAATGAGGAATTTCGAGATACACCTGTCACATCAAAGTATGAACTGAAAATGTAAACAAGTGCAAGACTTTTTTTAATAAAACTACACTCAAAAAAATTCTGTTTCGAACCTAGCACGCATTTCTAAATACCTATTTGAAATACCTGCTTTTAATGTGCTTGTACAGCACGGAACGGCGAGTTTCCTATTGTGTTCCAAGAGTATACCGAGGCAAGTATTTCCCCTCGTTACACAACACTGCATACTAGTTTTGGAACAGCACTTCTCTTAATGTTGTAAAAAGCCAATCGATACACTGACAATTAGATCTTAATAATCCTAAAATACATAAGAAATTTTTTTTAAAGAGAAAAAGTCGACTCAGGAATAGCATTGGCGTTTGCTTACACCGCTCCATAATCCTTACAACGGTCATTTAGGGACCAAGATGTACACGAATGTATAGCGCCTTAGAGTTTGATTTTACAGGAAAGTTTACTGTTTTATTGCTAAACGTCTACAACAAATATGACATGTACGTGAATTTGATCGCTAGCCTCGAGCCCTTTCTTTGCTTAACCGGAGCGGTGGCCAGCAGACTACAAATGGCAAACAAATGCTCGCAACTCAGGAAACAAAGTGATTTCTAAATTTGAAACTATTGTACAAAAGGAAAATAAAACCTTCACAATGTCCGATGCTGATAAGGAACACAATCAACGGTATTTTCATTGATTGACTCTGAAATTTGCATTCACGAGTAATTGGAGCTCATACTGGTACAGAAGTATTAAAAATTTGGAATTTTGCAATTAACTTTTAAATTATTCGAAGCAAATATAGGATACCCTACATCATGAGCATTACCACAAAGAGATTACATGGCGCTGACCGCATTAAGAAGCCAGGGTTTTCAGTTAAATTTGCATGATCTTTCTACAAATGGATCTACAGCACCGTAGGAACTGGGCAGTATGTATGCAGACTCGTAGAATCTATACTATGGTAAATATAAAGTAATAAATAGAAGTCGACTAATAATTTTTGTTTATTAGTCGACTTCTATTTATTATTCGTACAATCTTGTACATGTCTGGCAAATGAGACTATAGTTATCAACTTATTTCTGTCTTCGATTTGTTTGCTTCGTTATAGTTTTTATTATTGTTATTATTAAATCACACCAGACTGGCGATGTAGGAACGGAGAAACCCCATGAGGTTAACAAACCCCCACGTAACCAGCCCAGCGGGTGAAGAAAACAAAAAAAATGAAAAAAAAAAGAAGATCAGAGATCACAGAATAGCTCTGTGTACAGATCGTTTAAAGGTGCCAATACCCGCACCAGCAAAGACAGAGCCATCTAGACCACGGGCATCGTAACGGTTCCAAGTCAAACTCATGAGGAGCACCGGTACGCCGAGTTTACCTCACTCGAACAAATGGATCCGGAAGAAACTCAGACAGTGAATGACTGGGGCAATTATAGATTTTATACAAAAAACAGACCCCACCAACTCTGCAACGATGCGCCAAATCACAAGGCACAGCACCACCCAGCATGAACGCACATCGACGAACCACTTTGTCAAGCAAACACAGATGTTAATCGGCAGCAGAACCCCAGGCTAGAGAGCAGTACTCCAGAAGAGGGAGGACAAAGCAATTAAAGCAGCGACGTGTCAATTCTACCGAGCCAAACACCCTCCAAGCACGCCTCATAAGACCAATTTTCTGCGAAGCACGCGAGACAACCGAACGAATGTGAGGCTCAAACGTCAACTTTTGATCAAAATTGACACCCAAGATTACTAAGTCATCAACCACAGGAAGTGATACACCATTCAGCATGAGTGCAGGAAAAGGAGGTCCCACTGTACGCGACCTGGACACGAGCATGGTCTTAGTCCTGCCCGCATTTACCCTCTTCCCCCATCTAGAACATCAGGAATCAATAATTTCCAAATCCTGCTGAACAGATTCTGAAACCTCTAATCTATCACTAGGCATATCGATAACAGCCAGCAAAGAAACATCATCAGCGTAACCAACAAGTAAATTATTAACAAGATGAAACAGATCCGCCGTATACACAATGAACAACAAAGGGCCCAGAACACTACCCTGTGGGACACCAGAAACCAAATCCAAA
>LQNS02276925.1:5108092-5118585 GCA_001587735.2 Parhyale hawaiensis | reverse complement strand
CGATCTTTCAATGTTGGATGAATTCAAGGTGGTTTGGCAGGCTTCGGAAGGTGTTTTTACAGCGTCGCCTCTAGATACATGGCCACTCGGCACGAGGGTAGAGACTATGGAGAGTAGGAGAGGTGGAAGACCCAGGCGTGACATCTGCACTGATGTATCCGGGGTCGGAGTTATTTCCTCCTCGTCCGTGAGAAACATTCCGGTGATGGTTGCATCATCGCTTCCGGAATAACCCTCACCCTGGACCCCACGAGAGGATGAGGTCTGAGGATCACAGGGGATGGCAGCAGAGAAGGTAGCAGGGGACTGAGCTGGTGGGACTTGGGCAGCCCTTTGTTCCATTAGTGGCCAATCGTTAGGGGGTGGGTGAGTGAACGGGGACTAGCTGGTGAGACTATTGGATTCCGGGTTGAAGGCTTTGTACTCGTTACTATCGAAAGCCGGAAAGCTGAAGCGTTCGAATCGAGCAGCAGTTGACCGAGGGAACGGTGTCCAGCGCCATTCAAGTTAATCCCATCAGGTAGAAATAGTCTCGGTTCGTCCTCAAATAAGGGAAAATGTTCAATATATTTGAGCCCATTCTTCACTGATTCTTTTTTCATCTTCCTGTTGATGATTTGTTTCAACATGGATGATAACATGATCCATGGGATTGTAACGTAGCTCATCCGAGAAAACAACCTCAGAAGTAGAAGCTTTAGATCTGCAGATGACTTTTCGATCCTTGTGGCCCCTTTTAAAGGCACGGTACTGCCCTGTGCATAGTTTATTCCCGATGACAAAGGTGTTTCTCACTTTCAGGCCAGGAATTCGAGCAGGACTGCGTTTCTTCTCGTGGCAAAGGAGCCGGAGAGTGTTCCCTGACTTCTTATGGTCACATGGCTGAGATGAGCCTCGTTGCTGTTTCTGAGGCACAGGTTCAGATTTAGGACGAGCCGCTATTGTTACATTATTATTAACAACTTGAAGAGGAGTACATCTGCTGTGCATTTTAATTTCAAAATTTCGCGGTGCAGGCAGTAAGCCGATCGGCCAGTATTATCATGGCACACTTCACTGTGTTGCAGCTCATTATTTAGCCCCTGTATGGCCATAGTAGGTATGCGATGATGCTAACGTCGGCACTTCTTAGATGGTTTGTAGCCACCCTACTAACAATTTACGGTCGCCGCAGAAACGAAAACCGCAGTTCAGTTTCTGGACGGCACCGCATCGGCCCCAAATGTTGCTAGGGCAGAACCATTGCGGATCATACTAACGAGTAAGCTGAGTTAGCATATCATGTTCCATCGAAAGTCCGAAGTTGCTAGCCCAGCGCACAACATACGTATTATAGTGGTAATGGGGGGATCTCATGACAGCCAGGATCCCCTTTCATCGTCTCCCTCTGCAAACGCAACTTGATGTTGCAAACGCAGTGTGATTTGTACATGTGTACCGGATCGAAAATTCTGAGTTTGTTATTGCATATTACGGCTTGACCGCGAGACTTGGAATGCATTGTAATTTCAAGCCTCTTCCATTCATTACTATTGTCTTCCAAAAGTAAAACCTCGTTGGTACGTACTGGTTGTTAACCCTTTCATGGATGGTGTGTCATACATGCCACGTAGCCAATAGTGTTGTACCTAAAGAGGGCAAGACTGAATAATTACATCACGAACGTTGAAATAAATCATTATCATCTGGAGCATTACGGTTGGTATTGTTTCTCGGCTTAAGAATCAAAGCGGCAGCATCCCTGAAGCAATGGATGGAGAAAGCGGAAACTGCCCTATTCTGCAGTCTTCAGAAATGGTATCCCATATGCGGCGTTTTTTTTCCTGAATTTGCTTTTATATTGATAATGGTATGCTAAAGTTACTAATTAGAGTTGTTTATTAAGTGCTGATGTAATTAACGTCAGCCTCCCGAAGTCGCTTTTTTTAAACCTGTGATAACGGGCTTTCGCACCGCAGCAAGGAACCGATGAACTTTATTTCTTTAGCGTGAGGGGTATCAATAGTCGATGGACTGCACTGTATTAACTTGTTTTTAACCTGAGATTGAAACCAATTTTTTTAACGTGGTTTAGAACATTACAACTTTGACTTGCTTCCTCGTATGAATGGCGTACGCGTAGTAAGTGCTGATGTACGACGTGTCTTAACTTGACCCTGAATCGTAATGTTTAGCCTAACTAGAAAACGAACTTTCATAGCTTGCCTCGGAACTGCTGGAAATTGATTTCGATCCTCAGTTTAATGACACTATTTAAGTCTTTCACTTAGGACACTGGAGTTCATAAGACCAATGTGTACAGAATGATCAGTGGAACCTCCATAATCTTCGGATAGTCCCTTCTGCGTTGTTATAAACTTGATCATTGAATAGATAACTGCTTTACTACGACAATTTTCAAAGTGGCTTGTAGCTCTGGCAGAGGTTTCTTTAGGTGAAACGCAGTTTTATACTCTGCCTTTATTGTTTAAAATGTATTCTTTAGCGTTCCAAATTAATGAAGTTTTCAGTGCTAAAAGCAAAATTTTCATCGTTAAAAATGAAGCTTCCAAAATTCAAAATGCAATTTTCAAAACTCGAAATTATGTTTTCAAAATTCAAAATGAAATTAAAAAAAATTAGTTCTTACCATCAAAATTTGTAGTTATTTGGCTTTCGCTGTTGAAAATAAAATTTGTGCTGCAAAAAAAATGCAGTTTTCATCGTTGGAAATGAAGTCGTCATCGTTGGAAATGAAGTTGCCATCGTTGGGAATGAAGTCATCGTTGGAAAAGAGATGGCCACTGTTGATAATGGATATTTTGCCCTTGAATCTGGAACATTTATCTTTGAAATTTTCACAATTGCAAGTTATAAGTTGCAATTTTCTAACCTTGTAATTTATGGGTTTTCTTCAAGAATTTTGCCATCCGAACAGTTTTCATCACAGACATTCAACCTCTCACCTTTGATTCCTGACATTTTCATTTTATCACCCGCGAACAAAGTGAAAGAGATGATAATATTTTCGTTGAAGATTTAAGTATATAATTTTATGTTTGGATAAAGATTTCGAAACGGGCTATTAGATGGCTAAGAATATTCATATACGGCCTGTTAAGTAGCCTTTTGGTTCGATAGAGGTACCAAAATCCTGGCCACCTAAATACCCGTTAGCTTCAAACAGTGGAAAAAGTATTATAAACACCATAGATTTTTTGCAAATTTGGTCTCATTTTGAAGGAGAATAAGTTCCAACGCACGCCTACTCTCGATAGTAAAACGACAAAATTTTTTGGTGCTGCCACGATCCAATCCGACTATCCACCCTAGTACCAGCCCCCTTACAATGAGCTCTTACCCCGCCAACCTTGTAGGTTAGGTAGACAAGGACTGGTTCCCGTAGTGAAATATGAAGTTTACAACACAGCAAACCCGTATAAAGACCTATATTTGATATAGGACATTAGCAGAACTAGTCCTGGCTCCCAACCTGCAAGGTTCTCGGAGGGGATGTACCTCTGTCAAGTCAATGCGACATATATATATATATATATGTATATTTGTGTATATATATATATATACAGTATGTATATTCATCTGTCTACCCAATAAGTGGTCGAAGGAGTTGATCAATCTTCATAATTTTTTGTAGGGAGTTTGATGGATTGACCTAGATGTGACCCATGCCAAAAAACTAAACCTAGCTGGCCATAAAAAATGACTGCGTTGAATTTTCCTCCACCGGGTCGAATTTGCCTCCACCGCGGCAGATCGCCTCACGCCGAGAGGCCTCCCATTTTTACCTGCGTCAAGGAAGTTATGTTTTTGTCGGGTTTGTCAGTCTGCATGTCCGTCTGTCTCTCCGTCTGTCTCTCAGTTATTCCTTCTGTCTGTCTATCACCAAAATAACTCAAAAAGTTATGGACGGATTTTGACGAAACTTCCATGGGTTGTTAGGTATGTTACGAGGAACAGATGATTACCTTTTGGTGAAGATCTGTACAGCCGTTTGTTTGTCTCCCTATTTTTTGTTAGTGCAACAACCTAAAAAGTAATGAACGGATTTTCATGAAATTTACATGAGTTGTTGGGTTTATTACAAAAGGTAAATGATAAAATTTTATGATGATCTGGTTGTTTGTTTGTCGCTGTTTGTTTTTATGTTTGTTAGTGCAATAACTCGAAAAATTATAAATGAATTTTTATGAAATTTTCAATAATTGTTAGTAACGTTAAAAGACATAATTGATTAAACTTTGGTGATGATCGGTCGGTCCGTTTGTGTGTTGAGTAATATTTGTCAAAATATTTGTTAGCGCAATAACTCAAAAATTAGGGATAAATCTTTATGAAATGCTCAGGAATTGTTAGTCATGTCAAAATACACAATTGTTTGAATTTTGGTGGTGATCGGCTTGTCTGTTTGACTTATGATTTTAAAATGTTTGTTAGCAGCCTCGCTCAAAAAGTTTTGAACGGATCTCCAAGAAAATTACAGTTACTGTTAATATTACCAGAAGGCACAAGTGATCAGATTTTGGCGTTGATAAAAAGAAAATATTGGTTTCACAGACGATTTGAATTTTTCGTTACCGCTACCTTGCTCGGCGGAGGTATGCACTCTCAGAGTGCTCTAGTTACCTCCGCCAAAGAGGTTATGTTTTTGTCAGATTTGTCTGTCGGTTTGTCTGTCTTTCTGTCTGTCAGTCATTTAGTCTGTCTGTCTGTCATAAAGATAACTCAAAAAGTTATGAAGTGATTTTGACGAAATTCGCAAGGATTGTTGAGTATGTTGAGAGGAACAGATCATTAACTTTTGGTGAAGATCCGTCCATCCGTTTATTTGTCTGCCTCATTTTTCTCAATGCCATAACTCAAAAATTTATGACTGGATTTTTATGAAATTTACATGAGTTATTAGTGTAGCTTGTGTTAGTATACGCGCCTACCGAAAAAGATTTAATAGCGACAGTAGAGTTTAACAGCCTAGGTACGTTTTTTTTTAAATTTTAAAGGATTACGATGCAAACTGAGTGCACTGCCTAATTCACTTCATAGTTATTTCAAAAGGACGTAGCAGTTACAGAATTACCTAACTGTAAAACCGCTCTGTGATGATTTATTAACTAAAATTGAGATATGCTTCCTTAAGGACTGTCTACTCTTTCATCATCTGAATATACAGTATTCACTCGTCCAATCGTTCGAATGCTGTGCAAACACAGCTGTATGTACGTCTCAAACAGTTATTAAGATGTTAGCAGTCAAATGAATTTCCTCGGCCAGTATCACCAGGCATGTTATGGATATCTCTTCAAATTTAGACTGAAATAAAACTCAAACGACGATGTACTTTTCAGATGCTTCTGGGGCACAGTAACACATGCGGACCATTGGTTGAGTGAACAAGTTCGGAGACTAACGAGTTAACCGGTCCTTAAATGATCAGTAACAGCGTATATAGTAGCTGGATGAAACAAAACCAAAAACGTAGTTATGCCTACTACATAGATGTCCCAAGAAGAGATGTTAAATTCCACTTGTTATTGCTAGGTAACATTTTCCTCCACCGTAATTGCAGAATATCCTAGATGTCAATTTTTTAACCTAGAAGGAACACAATCCTTCATAAAATTTCAACTAATGCCATTCGTACTAGAAATAGACATCATAGTGGTCTCTAGGTCTTTCGGCTTGTAGCGTTTAATTTTTTTGCGATTGTATTCGAAACACGTGCTAAAATATGAAAATTTAAGCGCCTCTCTAATAAACTAAGCCTGTGCTAATATAAGGAGCCGTATGGGATAAACAACAGCCAAACAAAGAGCTCAAATAGGTCCTTTTGAAATATACTACCTAAACTTTTCAAAAGAGTTAAAACACCCGTCAAGTTTAGGACCCGAACCTATGGGTACGGAACGACGTAACTTTTACCTTTGCAAACCGCGGCCCGCTCACTTATTCTAAACATCACTAATTCAATAGAAACTTTTTCTCCGGCAAACCACGGCATCGCTCGACTTTTTATGGACCTGTGTGCCCAGGTCAGAACGGATTAATAACACGCGTCTACTCTAGCTCATTGTTATTTGCTTTTAGCAAATAAAGAATTGGTATATACGGTGCTATAGTTCTTTTAGCATCGGCGCCGCACTCTGCTGAGGCTATGCATAATATTACATATTACTGACTCAATTGCAATGAAAAGATTAAGTTTGATAAGGATTGCTAGTCAGATAAGCATTGTTGGAAATGTCCTATGGAAAGATGTCGGTATTGGGCCCATAGGGTTGACATACTCAAATTACATACTCATATTTTGTCGACTTATCTATATGTGTGTTTTTTCTCAATTTTGGCCTTTCGGGTTATTAAGTTTTGTAGCGCATACGACTGTCAACTTTAGATTGCTGTGATGTAGAAACCTTTTCGTGCTTAAATTAAAGATCACTCTTTGTGGAAAAGCAGTATAGAACGCCATAAACCTGAACAGCACTCAGGAAAGAGTTGGGCTACCTAACTTTGGTAGCATCTACTCAAAATCAAAAACATTTCCAATTCAAGTAAAATTTATTGAGGGATTGATATAAGGTTTAAATAATAAAATTAAAAACACCCGGTTTATCGTCAAATCTGTTTCGATACCGAGACCTAAACTAGCGTAAAAGTTTAATCCTTGTACTCGACTAACGTCCGTGTTTTGATTGAAATTTCGAAGGCATACTGTTTTAAACGTAATGACTGATCAAAAATATACAGGTATCGTTTTAGTAACTTAGATAAACGTATACCGTCTTTCAGTTCATTGTTAGCTATTAAATAAAAATTTTTCCTTCTGAAGTTTCAGTGTTATTCCTTACACTTCAGAAAACTAGTTTGGCTAATAGCGAGGACAAAAGTCTTTCGAAAGAGATGCAGATTGTATGTTGTTTTTAATTCTTGCTGTACAAAATGGGCTGTATATGTAAAAATCTATGTTACAGCACAGTTTGATTGTGGCAATTTTTCATGATAAGTAAGTAAATGATCTCATTCATTTAAATTAATTGCTGTTTTTCGAAATATCCTTTTCTGCTGCTCATCCAATTTAGCATTAAATCCTTGGTTCGATTAGCTTCTTCAATTATCGTAACCGCGAGTGCTTACGTCAGGGAGGACTTTTCTGTATTCTATTTGTTTACAGAGCTAATAAAATTACGATTGGCAAATTGAATTACTAATTTGACAGGTGCAGCAAAAATGTGAATGTTCTCAAAGAAATCAAGTTAGTTGTACAACTGTTAATGAACTTGTATTATTATATCTGCAATGAACTTCTATTATATCACCAAAGCTGGAAAGTTTCGTCGTACGTCATTAATTGAAGCAATCATAGGAGCGAGAAAATATGTTCACCTACCCTTCGAATCAGCACACGACGTTAAATTATTTCTTAAATTCACTTCGATTTTCTAAGGGTTTTCACCGGAACAATCAACGAGTAGCGACGTAAGCTCATTGGTGAAAAACACCGTTTGCGGGTAAACGTGCATATAAGCACGGATCACGCCTCAGCTAGACGTAGGAGGAATAGGAATGCCCTCAAGTGTTCTCTAGTCTTTATATTTACCAAATTCCTTTTGGGTAATAGTTTTTTTGGAAAAATGCATCACTCGAATTACTTTGGGCCACCCTTATCTAGGAGAGTAATGATACCTGCAGCGTGAAGGCGATTTGTATTAGAAGTTCCATCGACGTTTTCAGACTTTTGTCTGTCATAATGCCTTTTCGGTTTGCAAGCGTGTTATAAGGAAGATATATGCTGAATTTTTTGTTCCGTCCCATGTGTTTTTATTCTGACTGATTTTGTGATGTCACCATGATATGCGAACTGTCGCATTTAATTTGTCTGAGGTGCTATAGCACGTATGTCTTTACAAAGGCGGCTTTACACAACCCGCTGTCGGCTTCTGGCCCACGTTTGCTCTTTTCAGCCTCCACAAATGCTACGTTGCGCCTACCAAATAGTATAATGAAGTATTAGCCGTCACGCCTAATGGCTTAGCAAATATCTACTAAAGTTTCGGATATCTTTTCAAACTTGGAGTGAATTTAACCTCAGGAAGCAGTACACTTTTCTACAGTTAGAACGGACGCAGCAAAACGCTACTGAATAAAAGATTGTACGTAGGGGACCTTATTTTTTACAGACTGTGCTGTGAAACCGTGTTAAAGATGTCAACACCGTCGAGAAGGGTAAGTAATTTGAAATACTGAATACGAATACGGGAATGAGTCACAGTACAACGTTCTGTTGGTAATGAGGTGTCGCTGTTTAGCACCCACAGGTCGCATTCCTGTAGATTTTGAAGGTCTCGTGCGAGATATCTCGCGCGGTCCCATATGTCAGGCAGCGAAAACAGTCACCATTCTTTTTGTGTACTTTTTAGATGCTAGTCACCCAAGCATGCTGTATAGTGGCCGTAAAAAACTATTATAACTGCAATGTTCCCGCAAGGAAGAAGTATCCATGTGTGAAAGTGGGTGCGTTTCGGTTACGTTTCTACCTAATGAGAATTAGGAGTGTGTAGTGTTGCAGAGTGCTGCCTCTGTTTCCGCGCTGCAAGTTGCAAAATTTTTAATTGAGATTGGTACTCACTAGCAGCTTGTTTCGGGAAGCTTATTACACGCACTATCAGTAACGTCTTTCCTACTTAACGTTTCACCCCCCTCCGGGGGCATAGGATGGTCCGTAGGCCATAGGGTTAGGTTAGTTAGGTTCGCCCATCCTATGTTATGGGGAGTAGCGCCCCCAGGGGGTTTGTGTAAGTTACCTTAGCCATTACTTAGGCCTTCGGGACGTCTGTCTTTCGTGCCCACTTTGCTTCCTTCCACTTTCATACTCCTACTGATCTTACTGGGGTCTGTTCTTCCTCTTCTTGCCCGACTTTCTGTTCCCATGCGCGTTGATGATGTGTGGGAACACCTTCGTGCATAGGCTCCCCGTTTATCTATCGACATGCTATATGTCCCTTCCTTTTCCTCTCTTAGGAAAGCTTAGTACTTATTTAAGGAGGCTTAGATCTTCTTATAATACCTTATACCCAATGTTTCACTAAGATTCAACCTTTGTATTTCTACTTCTGCTGCTGATATAGGGAGCCGTGGTCTCTCATTGGAAGAGGAGAGCTGTGCCCTTGCCTTTCTTGACCAGGGAATGCTGGTGATGCGCGCTACCGCGGATATTGGGATTGCGCGTCTGCTAATTTGCGAGCTCATGAGCGTTCGAGCCGCGCCACAACCGGCCACCTTCCACCTAGGGAACCTGACTCGATTAGAATTCTGTTCAATGACTTCTCAAAAGCTTTTACACTAAGGAATCTCAGTTAAAGAAAAAGAACCTCGTTAGTGTTAGAATAATATCAGGATGTTGGCAAAGTAGGCATCTGTCGCACACAGTTCTAGATCTAAATAAAATAGACAAAATAATGAGAATTCAGCTAACCCAATCCTATATATTCGGAACAAATTTTAATTTATGATTTACAATTGATTATAATGTAAAAATATTAACATATTAACAATATTGGACATCCACACTTTGCGATGTTCAACCACAGAAAAGCCAAACTATAAGTGTCTCGTATGAAGTCAACGTGGGTTGGCATGTTATGGCAGAGTGTTGCATAATAACTGTATATCCGTGGTTAATTAATCTAGCCAGCACGTCGTCAAAACGACCCAAGCCCTTTCCGTACGCAACTTAACTCATTGGTAGCAGCCTATCTGCTTCGATGAAGATCCCGTCTATCGCAAACCCCTATGATAAAACAGGCGTTAAGGTAGTAGCTTGGTTATTGTCCACATTTGGCGAGACTGACTTCTTGGGATTAGATGTAATATTTCCCAGCCGCTAATAACGAAGAAGAAGACCCAAACCGAAGTAGGTGCCTGAAAATTACTCAACTTTCGGACTCTGCGTTTTCTTTCCTGTTTCCTTAGACGGACTGTAGAGAAATCCTTGAGCCATATCAGTTTATGGTAATAGTCACGTATGTCTTTTAGTACTGAGAGAAACGCCTATGTTATGAATTCAGCAAATCAGGGTCTGTTATAAAGTCACTGCTCTACGGCTTCAGACTTAAGCTCCTACTGTCATAATTTTTGACGTTCATGCCGTTTTTTTTTTTTTTTTTGCAAAACCATTATTTTCTTAGTTGTACTGAGCCAAATTCCATTCCTCCCGGAGCTCTGTCCCGTGAAGGATCTGTCAATGGCACCGTCGCCACCAGTGCTGCTGATTCACCCGTTGCTTTGATTCCCCCTGCCTGCTGTTGGTGTTCCTTCCAGTTGTACCCAGCCCAATATTTAATCGGGATATTATTAGTGATATCATTCCAATCAGAAAGTTTGGTCACTGCTCAGATGACGTTAAATGCCAGCTCTTTCGAAGCTACTGCTATCCCTTGTACTGTAACTCGCTTTGGTCTAACTTTAAGCAGAAATCGATTGGACGCCTACGTGTTGCCTAT
>LQNS02276925.1:5074151-5088288 GCA_001587735.2 Parhyale hawaiensis | reverse complement strand
TGCTGCCGATTGCCATCTGTGTTTGCTTGACAAAGTGGTTCGTCGATGTGCGTTCATGCTGGGTGGTGTTGTGCCCTGTGATCTGGCGCATCGTCGCAGAGTTGGTGGGTTCTGTTTTTTGTATAAAATCAATAACTGCCCCAGTCATCCACTCTCTGAGTTTCTTCCGAATCCGTTTGTTCGCGTGAGGTATACTCAGCGGACTGGTGCTCTTCATGAGTTTGCCTTGGAACCGTTACGATGCCGTACGGGCCAGTATTCCTGTTTGTTTTTTCCATCGTGTGTGGAGGTTTGGAATGGTTTTGATGGCTCTGTCTTTGCTGGTACTGGTATTGGCAGCTTTAAACGATCTGTACACAGAGCTATTCTGTGATATCAGATCTTCTTTTTTTATTCTTTTGTTTTCTCCACCCGCTGGGCTGGTTGCGTGGGGGTTTGTTAACCTCATGGAGTTTCTGCGTTCCTACGTCGCCAGTTTAATGTGATTTAATAATAATAATATGTCTGTCGCATCGTATGGCCAGTCTAACGTGCAAATTATCATCTTTGCAGATTCCTTAGTGGGCACTCAATCTTCATGAGCTGTATGTGCTGTTATATAATCTTTACCTCCGGTTGTGAGATCATTCCACTGTAATAGTTCCATAGCAAAAAAAAATCATGCACTGAAATTATTTACCTCTTTCCCTACATCCGCGAGCTCACACTGAAGAAAATGTTCCTGTTTTTTACGGAAAACAATCGTAGCAAAAATGCCAAAAAGTCCTGTAGTATTTACGAATTTTTTTTAACAACCCAACATCGCTGCCCTTCTAGAGCAGACATGCAAGGTAGTGGTACGACGTCGCTTATATACCTATGTCACGAGATCACTGCACCGTTCTTCTTCGAGAACAGATGTCAAGCAAAGAACCGACGTTGAAATAGAGTTCCAGAATAATTCTGCCTTGAAGTGAATCAGCACTCTGGAGACACACATTGAGTAGCTTAACCTACTTTACCAGGCTATGTTATTATGCTTCTAGGGTTGTTTGTTGCATTGAATTCCTACATGAAGAAAAGCCTTTGTAGCGACGTAGCACGGCCAGGTAATGATATCAAACAATATAAAAAACACTGTCTTGTGTTTATTTGTTTATATGTTTTTACAAATTTATATATTTGTATGTTTCGTGTCACGCTCTTAACGAAATAAATAGGAAAAACAAAGGCCCAGATGCATAAATTGTAATAAGTTGCGGTGTCATGGATATCGATGACCATGCTGCAGAAGATGGCAGAAATGAAATCCTTATCCCTTATCTGAATGCGTTTCTTGATTGAAACCGTTCTTGACATCGAAACAATGAAGATATTTTCAGCTTCTACATTATTAGCGCGGTTATGGAACCTGATTTTTATCATTTTGCCCATAGATCAAACTTAATGTTTGCTCTCGGTTCACGACGGTTAAATTCAGAAGCTGATCCATAAGGCACAGACGAAGCGATGATTTTTCACGGGGCGTAGACCAGTTCGTTTTGTTCAGCTTGCTGTCTTCCTTTGACGGAGAATTTTTGCTTCAAAAGGAAAGGCTCATCTGTCGTTATCTAGGATACGCGACGGAGAATTAATTTTATTCAGTAATGCTTTGCTGCTTGCTAATGTGAAAGTTTTTCTGCATATCTCTTCTAAGGTGGGAGACGATTGTCCTGCTAAAGATATATTGCTAGAGATACCACTCATTTCTAATGACAATTTTATATGGCCTTCGTTGCTTATTCTCCAGAAAGATTTTAGTAACGGAAGTATGTTAAACGAAGACGGGTTTTCTAAAGAAGAAAAAAAAAATCTATCATTTTTACATCGCCGGTACTCTAGTAGGTTGAATAAATTATTAGCTATGTAGAAAGAGTATTCGTAGGCATAGCCAAGTAAGTGGTTGAAAAAAAAGGAAAAATTATTCTCCTGAATCTCTGGAGTCCAAAAATTGTTCAAATTGCAAACGCTTGCAGTGAAGCTGCGAAAAGAAAACTGTTCCTGAATGGAGAGCTAACCCACAAGGGCCGAAGAGAATCTGAAGGGGAGAAACCCTTAGCACTGACACAAATTGCAGTTTCCTGGAGAACGACAGTGAACTGTAGCTATTGTTGTCTTCACTTTCTAATACCATTTTGCATGAAGTTCTGGAGCCATTTTATGAAGATGCTTATCTTGTCCAAGCTGGTAGGAAACTGGGCAGTGGCCAATTTTTTATAGCTGTCACAGTGTACAAATAAGGGAGTTAGTTGCGTAGTCCACTGCTGCTTTCTGCTCTCCAAGTGTTCCGTTTCTACAATCAGCACACAAAGTAGAGTCGGACCGCTGCATGGGGCATGACTCCATCAATGGTAAGGCTGCAGCAGCCGAGGAGATCCCAAAGCCTGGCACTAGCTGAATCTTACGCTCCTAGGAAGTAATCTGAAGTCGTGCATTGAGAAGAAAATTATTTCCTCTTGCTTGGTAATGGAGCGTCTCGACCTCTGTGAGCTCTGCTTTGGTAATAGAATTGCCGCCAATGCTCTGGCGTCGGAACCAAATAACCGCCGCAATGCCACAACTGCGTAGCCTTTTATTGGGTACAGCGTCTCCTCTAGTTTTGTCCTCAATATAATGATGCTATGTTTAGATAAGCTGGCAATCAGAGATAATGTAGATTCCTGCAGGACACCGAAATAAATATTTCAATAACCATATAATACTTAATTACGCATCGATAAAGAGCTAGTGTAAGGAGGCGATGACAGATACTGTAGCGAACATTGTTTTTCAATTATTGTTGTAATTGGCATTAATTTTATTGATATGCTGTCATAAGTTGAGTTAGTTAAGCTCGCCTTCCCCAGTCAGGGAGCCGCGCGCCCAGTCCCTCGGTCACTTAATTTCACCTCAGCTCCGTCGCCGAAACAGCCTCCCTTCCTTCCCTACCTACTTTGATTTGGTTCCCTTTTTGTCGCGTAGTGCGTGTCTCTCCTGTCCATTTATTAAAATATGGCTGCAGTGAGAAGAGAAGCACAAACGTATATAAACTGTTATAAATTTTATACTTTGGTGTATTTCGTGTAGCTACTGTAACAAATATTTTTCGTCAATTTTAGGAAAACCTTTCCGGTAAAATGGCCAAAAACTTCGTAAAATCACTGGTTGTTTCGTGATATCTTGGAGAGAACATTTCCCCTGCAATCCCCAATTTTGGTCTATGACTGTAAATAAATCGGTAAATTATATCGGTAAAATAAAGGCAGCAATATTGCCAAAAAATCCCTAAAATTTTAAGGATATTATTAGTACAGAGCGAACTGCTGTTTGAGGATGAGGCAATAGTAGGTAGGTTTGATGTAACAGCCGTAAGATGTACACCATCACTGATTTACACCGAGGAACATAATCACGATAGCTTTGTTTATCAAAATTAGCAGGATCATATAACGCGAAGTGAAGCTTGAAACGTTTAGTTCGTGACAGCTTTGAAGTGGTTCACTGCTAGGGTATAGGAAACGATATCCATTATGAAACACTGGAAAGCTTGTTGGACTACCAAACAAAATCCTGCGTTTGGACATGACGCCACCTACCAAGGGCTGGTCCTGAGTATTTTGTTAGGCCCTGCAAGCGTCTCAAAAGAGATTAGACAGGTGGCAGTAGAAGGACCAACAGGATCATTCCCAGAAAGCAGTCGGCACTCACGCTCTTTCCCTCTGTGAGCTATTGCAAGAATAGAGGCCGCTCATTAAGCTACTTGTGATGTCAATGCTCTTAAGCTTCGTCCAGACTGCCGCGCGAACTGCGAAATGCGTCTGTGCGATTTTTCAGAGCTCAGCAAAAATCGCTCTAGCAGCGCCCACACTGCCGTACGGTGCACAATAGTGTACGGCGCTCGCGGTGTTCGATTAGTGCTGGTATGCAGCAGAACTTCGTTGCTCACGTCCCTTGATCCAAGGAAGCTGCAGTTTTTGTCACTACTAATAACTTATAGTCTTGATAGAACCATAAATAAGCAATCATAGCTGATGCAGATGCCATTTATGCACGTTTTCTAGGAAAACGCGTCCTGCCAGCTGAACTTGGGCTGACATTTTGGGGTAACTCGTTTGGTTGCCAGACTACACACGATGGCGTTTTCGGGGGCAGAGCAACATATTCACACGATTTGCTTGTAGAGCACTTTCAAAGTGACTGACAAGTAAACAAACTGTTAAGGTGAGGTTATTCGGCAATTTTTTGTTCCTCATGCGCAATGTAAAGTATTCGAACACTTTGTTTCATCTATGAAAGTACTAGTGTGCCCACAAAACGTCGATAAAATGTTTGCAGTCAAGTCAGTTTTTGTAACAAGTGTCTCTAACAGGAAGCAAAGAATGCAACTGGAGGACTCATTAGGACTAAAGTAAAACTTAGCCGTAACCGCACGTAGCAAATTTACATTACAACGACGAATCGAAGTATTTGAATGTGGGACCTCCGGCCTTCGTATGTTGTTTTCTTAAACATATCACCGTATTTTTTCGATTTATTTCATTCAATCTCCTGCTCATGACTGGCCAGCTACTTGAGCTGCAAGATATCGTAAAATGTTGTCGCCATGTACAGAAAGTTCGAGCAATGGCTTACTGTTACTGGGGTTTCTCTAGCGTACAGAATTTTCTATGATGGTGCTTATATTTGTTGGTAAAGAATAAATATGTTTGGTGAAGAGCACTGTGAACTAAATATGATGTGTAAATAAGGTTTCTATAAAAAAGAAGTTAAATCAGGTCGCCGAAAGGGAACAAATTCGGCGCTAGTGTTGTGAAAGTTTCCACCGGCATGCACTGCAATTTTATATAGATAATTACTAAAGTATTATTTATTATCTTAATTTATTAATACACTAGAGATGAATTTCGCAATTTGAGACGATTTTTCTTGTTAAATTAATTAAAATACTCTTAGGCTGCCCAGCCATAGATTCGTCGATGATGACGTCACTTTTTGGTGCTAATTTCTCGTGAGTCCTCCCGTTACGCTCTTAGCTTCCTGGTCTCTACTGTTGTGAATTTTCATAGTTCTGTTCAAATGTGCAGTGAATTGGAACTCTGAAAAGTTTTGCGCTTTTGTCATTTCTATTAAAGTCATTTGCATTTCTGCACTTTTAGATTTAATTTTAATAGCATTAGGACTCCACTTGTTCGCGCAAATGAAATTTGTTTTGGCTCTTAATCACTGCATAAAGAATTGGATTTTTTCAGAGATTATTTTTTTGCAAGTAACGGTTTCCCCTGCATTTAGTTCATGGTTTTATAAAGAAACTCTCAGAAAGCAAGTACTCCTCAGCAACAGTGAATGAAGAAGCTATTTATATTTTTCTTTCGTCGGCCCTCAGTCAGAAAAACTTTAAATTTATTTAGTATCTCTAACAAATAAATATTTATGTGCATAGACTTCAAATTGTTTAGCGAATAACTTTAGGATTGGCCCAATGTTTGCACTTCACTACTACCTACTCATATGCTCTCCTCTCCAACTGATGCCCATTGTGCGGGTCTGCGTACATCGGTTCTTTCACGCGCGCACTGAGTGTTAGAGTTTTCGAGAATATGGGTAGGAGTTTTGTCGGACAGGCAACCCTTCAACTACACCTTCATATTCCGCAAAACGCACGCATGCAGAGTTGTGCAGTCATGGTATAACTACGTACAGGTAGCCCCATCTTTGACCAGTTTACCACTCTTCTGCACATATCGTTCTAAAACGACACGTGGGGCTTGTCATCAATTGAAGATTTCATACAGATCGTCAGTTCTTAAAGTTATTTTCCGGCAATCAATATGCCATCTAGATATTCTCCTGAAAACCCTATAACTAAACGTTCGCTGGTAAATCATATTCGGTTGAATTTTTACCCAGGTGCTCAATGTACATCTAGTGTCTTGAACTTTATCGTTTCAGACCATTTACCCATTATTCTTATATTTTCCTGAAACAGACACACCCAGTGCCCTAATAACTTTTCAAGGCCTGGTATTATTATTACTAGAATGCCCGCACTGTCAAAAATGACAGCGATGCATTTGTGACAACCCGTCGTCATTGTTCATACTTCCGTAACTAACATCTTTTTTGAGAATATCCTACAAAAGCCAACTAAAATTACCAAAAGAGATGAGTGCTCGGTGTCAAATCATAAAGCTGCGGCAGTATGGTGTCTAGCGATCGGGACTTCTATAATTTCCTGAATTTTTCCCGAGTTTTCCCTGATCTGTCTTAAATCTCCCTGAGTATCAAATTATCCATTTTCCTCTCGAATAATGTGATTACCAGTGGGTTATGGGATGAATGGGAGTGAAAATGTTATAAATCACCCTACATTATTAGGATTTGCTGCAAAATAGAGCAAGACAGTCGTCCAACTTTCCCCGGCACTGCAGAACAAAAAGTAATAATCCTCATATGGCTCAGGCTCTGGAAGAACGAAGGATTCATAGAGATAACCCCACAAAATGAACACCATCCACTGCCCTGTAAAAATTATCCGAGTATATTTATTCCTGGTCCCTTTTTCCTGAGTTTTCCTGTTTTTTTTCTGGGTGATTTTTCCCCTGAGTTTTCCCTGTTCTCCCTGTTTTCCAGACTGATAGACACCCTGAATTAGTAGCACAATCGTCCCAAACCTTAGAAGAGGTGCAAAAAATAAAATTTTACAATTGCAAGCAGCAAGCATGACTGAATTAAAATACTTAGTTCCCCGTAGCGTCTCTATGAAACAGACTAATGAGCCTTCAGTTCATTTGCTTTTTCTCTGAAAACTCGACTTGAAGAAAAAATTCTTTGTCAATAGATGATAGAAAGCAGAAAGAAATGTGTCTGCCGCCCTGTGAAAAATCATAGCTTCGTCTCTGCTCTATGGATCAGCTACGTACTGAATTTATACATCGTGAACTGGGAACAAACATACAGTACAGTACGTTTCGATGTCTGGAGAAAGTGCTAAACATCAGATGCCATAACCGCGCTAAGAGAATTTGAAAATATCTCCATAGTTTCACTGTCATGAGTTATTTCAAGCAAGAAATGCACCCAGATACAAAAGGTTAAGGATTCCCCTTCTGAAACCTGGTCATAGATCTCCGAGAAAAAGCTACGTAATTACAAAATTTGCAACCTGGCCTATTTTTCGCCAATCTATTTCGCTCAGAGCGTGGCACGAAGCCTATAAATAAATAGAAAGATAAATGTATAAACGCACGACGGTCATTCTTAGTATTAGATTATTAAGGGGATTTCACGACCCAAATTGGATCGGTTGAGCGATGTTTAGCTCTACACTTTGGCGCCGGGTGACATCCCGCGACCTAAGGCTCAGAGCACTTTGCGAATGACGTGCGCTGTTCCAAGCAGAGCGCTCTTCTGGAAGGTTCCTGGATGGAGATGGCCGCACTTCAGCTCTCGCAGGGCAGTCTTGAGATTCTTGGACATTGCCCCCAGAGCTCCTATGACCACTGGAACGACGTCCACCTTCATCTGCCACAGTCTCTGGAGTTCGATGGCAAGATCACGGTACTTTTCCATTTCCTCCGCTTCCTTGTCCATGATTCTGGAGTCGAAGGGGATTGAAATGTCGATCACTTTGGCCGACTTCTCCTGTTTGTCTTTGACGACGATGTCCGGTCGGTTGGCGTGAAGTACTCGAGCAGTCTCCATCCGCTTGTCCCAGTAGATTTGCACGGCTTTGTTTTCAGCCACGGGCGCGGGTTCGTGCTCGTACCACCTCACTGACCGAGAAGTTATGGATCCGCAGAGGGGTCAGTGGAGGTGTCGAGCCACTCTATCGTGCCTGCGCTTGTACTCCTTTTGCGCCAGCACTCCGCATTCGCTTATCACGTGGTTAATTGTTTCATCCGAGCTCCTGCAAATTCTACAGGTACTAGGGACGTTTCTCTTGTCGATCTTGTTTTGGATGTACCTGGTTCTGAGACCTTGCTCTTGAGCTGCCAGGATGGTGCGTGCCTACTGTTTCCCGTTTCAGCTCACCCCTCACAAGCCATTCCAAGGGTCTGGTACGATTTTGTCCTGAACAGCTTCCAGGTACTGGCCGGACATCTTCATGCTCTTCCATTTGTTAGTCCGATCAAGGCGCCGTCACTCTTTGAATTGGTCAGCCGTTTCGGTCTCTTTCAGCCACTTCACCTCGATTAATCAGCGTGCCCACGGGTCGTCGCTCTCTCTGAAGTGTTGGGACCGAGCGCGTTTTTCCGCTTCGACGCAGTCCTCGACACTCATGAGGACACGGCCCCGTTCTCTTTTGTTAATGTAGAGTCTGTCTACGTACGATCTTGGGTGCAGTGCTCGATAGATGGTCATGAGCTTCCTGGTTTTGATGTCCAAGTCAGTGCAGTCTTTCTCGGTCCAGTTAATAATGCCAGCAGAATATCGGACTACGGGGACGGCCCAGGTGTTGATGGCCTTGATGGTGTTGCCCCCATTCAGGTGTGATTTCAGGATGAGTCGGAGTCGGGTGAGGTACTCCTTCCGAATGGAATCTTTCATCTTTCTGTGGAGAATGGTGTTATACTCCATGATTCCCAGGTACTTGTAACCTGCCTCCTCGATATCCTTAATGGTACCTTCTTCGATGATGATTCCCTCGGACGCAGTAACCTCTCCCCTTTCGATGTTAAGGACTCCGCATTTGCTAACACTGAACTGCATCTTGATGTCTTGGGAGTACTGATGGACTATATTAAGGACCTGCTCTGCTTGGTCCTTTGATTAGGCGTAGAGCTTCAGATCGTCCATGTAAAGCAGGTGGTTGAGCATCATGGTAAGGCTGTAATTGTAGCCCTGGCCGGCCTTGTTCAGGTTCACGGAGAGGGGGATCATGGTTAGGACAAAGAGTAGTAGAGATAAGGAGTCGCCCTGGAAGATGCCCCGTTTGATGCTCACCTCGCCGAGGTGTTTATTGGCACCTGTGAGCTGGGTCTTCCAGTTGGGCATGGTCGTCGCGATCAGATTGCGGATGTTGCTGGCGATGCCGTAAATTTCCAGGCATTCCAGGATCCAGGAGTGAGGGACCATGTCGAAGGCTTTTTTGTAATCAACCCAAGCCATGCTTAGATTTTTCTTCTTGCTCCTGGCGTCTTTCGAGAGGAGCTTGTTGACGAGCAAATGGCCCTTCGTTACCCTGGTGTTCCTGCGGCATCCCTTCTGTTCGTCAGGTAGGAGCTTCTTTGAGTGTAGTTCTTGGTAGACTCTCTCGTACATTATGCCCGTCAGCACCTTCCACATAAGGGGGAGGCACGTGATTGGGCGGTAATTGCTGACCTCCTTGCCTTTTGCCTTGTCCTTCTGGATTAGGACCGTCTTCGCTGTGGTCATCCAGGTGAGCACAGTTGCGCCTTGTAGGCAGTGATTGAGCTGTGCAGCAATTTTGGAGTGCAGCGATGTGAAAGTTTTGATCCAGTAGTCTTGCACCATATCTGGTCCGGGTGCTTTCCAGTTCTTGGTCTTACTCAGTCGCTTTTTGAGCTGTTCACTGGTGATTGTAAGGTCTGGATATGCTGCAACGTTCTTCTCCTTGACGTCGCGGAGCCATTCTGCGGTATTGTTGTGCCGTTCCTCTTTGCTCCAGATGTCACTCCAGAATCGGATGCTTTCTTCTGCGTTGGGTGAGTCAGATCTCGTCTCTTCTCCTCTAAGGGTTTTGATAGAGGCGTTTCTGGTTGGTGTTCAATAGCTGGTTCTGATGGAATCTAGCTACTCTAGCCTCGAAGCGTCTAACTTTGCTCCTTTTTTATTATTGCTCCATTTTTATTGTTATTATTATTATCATTATTATTATTAAAACTTCACGCTTAAGCTCCCACGCACAGGAAATACAACCCCAAATGAAGCACCTTGCAACAACGGTGCGCCCAAGACGCTGCTAAAGGAAATACAGCAAAAAACATTAACAACTGACTGAAATGCCTGCAGGCCAATACGACCGAAAGCTGATGCCGGTAACAAATTTCAAACCTTAACCGGCCAGGGCACGAAGCACCGACCGAACTGATTAGGTCGACATCCAACATCATCCATCGTGAAAGATTGCGCCCCGCGCGCAGCACGTGTCTCTCTCCTAAGGACCTTGAGGGCAGGGACAGAAGAATACAACCAATGCCTCTCATTGTTGTACACCTTATAAAACATAAGATATACAGAGCTCGGCTACCCTTCTCCGATGGGATAAGTCCACCAGATCATTATCATCGCGCAGTCTGCCGGCTGAACTAACAAGTCGGTCCAACAGACGCAAGTGAGTGTCAGCAGCTGAAACATAGACCGGTGAGCAATACTCTAACACAGGCAGCAATAAAGCATAAAAACATCTACGGACAACCTCACTGTCACCAAACACAGAATTCACCTGACGCAGAAGCCCAATCTTAGTGGAAGCATGTGACACCAACCTCCTAATATGCGGCTCAAAGTAAGCTTCTCATCAAAGACAACACCAAAAATTTCCAAGGAGCGAGACTCCTGAAGCAAAATGTCATCAATCTCCAGTTGGGGATGCTGCGGTACAAGTGTCCGAGACCGACTGATAATCATCGACTTGGTCTTACTGGCATTCAGCTTCATACTCCAGCCCGAGCACCATGCACTAATGCGTGATAAATCCCTATTCAGAGACTGAGCGACAGCATCACGCAGGCGAGGAGCAGGTATAACTGCTGTCAAAATGGAATCGTCGGCATAGTTTCATGGTCGTGTTTTCAAGCGAAGAGAACATATGTCACTAGTATACAGAAGGAACAACAGCGGGCCATGCACACTATCCTGAGGGACACCAGACACCACCGCGACTGAGGCGCTCAAAACGCCGTCAACAGACACACTCTGCGTTCGCTCAGAAACAAAATCGCGAATGATTGACAGAACCCTACCACCCTCACCAAAGGACTCCAGCTTGTGTGATAGGCCCCTGTAGTTAACCCTGTCAAACGCCAAGCTGAAGTCAAACTGGGCAAGGCGAGCCTGTAACCTACATTGTCCTACAATCCAGCGCAGACTGTATGTGACGCCGACAACAGAGCGTCACAACAACCCAAGCCAGTCCGGTACGCAAACTGACCAGTAGGCAACAACCCTGTAACCTCAGCAAAACAAACAAGCCTACAAGCGATCAATTTGTCGAACACCTTCGACAAAATGGGCGTCAGTGTGATGGGTCGATAGTTGGCGGCATAGGGCGACACTGGATCCTTGGGAATTGGGGGTAATATTACCAGTACGCCAACAGAGGAAAATTTCCTAACCGCACCAGGCGCCGGAAGATCACTGCAAGCTTGGGGGCAAGAACGTCAGCCAGCTGCTTATAAAACCAAGAAAACATGCCCACCGGGTCCACACCTCAGTGCTGATCAAGGCCCTTAAGCAGCAGCTTGATTGTACCAGATCTGAATGCCTAAGAGGTCAAGCGAGTTACAGGGTGGCATTCATGAGGCAATGAGATCACATCTCTGCTCTGCTTCACATCGAAGTGAGCTGACAAAAGCTATTCCCTAGCCAAGGGATCAGTAATGATACCTACACAGGGACCAACAAGGGGCGGCAACGAAGGTTCAGCACCGAACACTGAACCCTTTAGCTCACTCCACCAACGATGTGGATGGTCAATACTAAGCAGAGACTCCCCGGAACGCTGCCTCAGACGATGTTGTGCCTCCTCATATACACGCTTAGCCTCGGCCCTACGATCAACACCGGTCTGCCACAACGTGTGGTCCCGCGAACGCTGCCATGCTCGATAAGCCGTTTGCTTAACTTCGAAAGCTAACAGACACTTGTCGTCAAACCACGGCTTATCCCGAGACCTCGCAAGAATAGTCCTCTGAGGAATAAACCTCTCCCAAATAGACACAGGCAATTGGTTAAGCTCAGAGACAGGAACCTCGCTGTGGATAATCCGGCGCCAAGGTAACACCCTTACTGCCCGAGTAATAGCCACCCAATTAGCCCTGCTCTTAACAAACACCACTCTCCTGGTGTCTACCGCAGGAACCATCTGATTCAGGTCCAGAGACAAAACAAGGTGCGAGTGGTCAGTAGTACCAATAGGGGGCCCACTGACACAGTCATCAAGTCCGGGACATCGGTCATAACAAGGTCGAGACAGTAACCAGCATCATGCGTGGGCCCACGAACTAGCTGCACATAACTAGACAAGGTGTAAAAGTCCAATGCAACCTGATCATGACAATCAGTCGGTGATGCAGATTCCAACCAATCCCTGTAGTGTGCATGAACATCTGCCACTAAAACAAACGCTGACTTATAATCCGTGCTCTGAATCGAGGCCATGGCCGTCAACAAACAGTCATAAAGAGAATCATCAGTTGCAGGGCCCCCATATAAGGAAAATAAATAAAAATTATTCAGTCGGCCACACATTCTTACAACAATGATCTCATGGCAGGCGAATTCGTGCACTGACTGCCGGTAAGCGCAGAATTCACTCCGGATATAGACGGCCATACCACGGAATCCAGGCCCCGATCCACACGGCCTGCGAAAAAGGGACTGAATACTCGCCAAGGCAAGCTCAGCGTCGCGCCTTCTGCCAGTCACAATGTCTCGGAGCAGCACACGGCATCCACACCACGGGACACAGTGGCAAGCTCCGCGAGGCTCGCATGCAGTCCTCTAATAATGCAATTGAGGAGACGACAGCCCCGAGCCCGACCCGGTCCCGGGTTACTCTCAACATCCCCGCAGAGAATCAAAAGAAAAAAGAAAAGAACATATATGTATATATACAGCACTATACAGATATATACAGAAATATACAAAGGAGAAGAAAGAAAAAATCCAATATACGTGCAAGTGACAATCAAAGGCAGAAAGACGGACCACTCGGCAGAGCTGCTTACCGAGTAAGGCTTACATAACCTCCAGGTTCCCCAGGTTATGGGGGAATGGTCACGGTGGACATGTAGGTGCCTCCGCCAATCTCCCATGGCCCTGATGCTCACAGGGCGGGATTAGCACAGAGGAAAAAGCGAGAAAGTGGAAGAAAGAAGCGAAACAAAGAGGAAAAAGAAAAAAAAAATAGGAGAAGAGACTCGATTGCGCCGTCGAGAGGTAGGGAGAGGAGCTGACTGTGGAATGCTGGGCGCACGGCTATGGCAACAGCCAGGTGATCTCCTGTCTGGCTGCCGTTGGCTCGATGGAGCTCATCCGCTTTTCATACGCATTTCCTCGCATGAGGGTTCCCACAACCCACCTTCTCAAGGCTCATACGCCTGTCAAGCAACAGCCGGTGGCCAATGAGAAGGGATTCAAGTTGAGTCCCTTGGGATCGACCCTGCATTGGTTGCCTCTTACGCCACGTGCAGGACGGGAGTGGCATTCTAAAGTTCCTACTCCAGGGTCAATGTTGTTGACCAAGAACGCTTTGTCAGCAAAATGGAGGAAGCAAGCTTTGCTCATGTATACAGTACGTCTAAGCTGACCTTACAATGAGTGAATTGTATGGTCTCATTTGCTCTATTTTGAATGTTTCCCATTAGTAAAGGTTAAGAATAAAGTGAAATTTAGCAAGCCGAAATGGTTTTCCCGTGATTTGAAATTTTGAATCAAAAAGAAATATAGATTGTATAAAGTATTCAAGCGAGATATAATAACAAAAAAGTCGTATACAGTGTACAGAAATGTACTAAATCGACTTATACGCAAATCGAAAGAAAATAACTACAAAAAAAAAAAATCATGAATCTAGTAAATCGTCTCCCAAAATGTGGCATGCTCTAAATGAGATTTTAAGCAGAAAGACTCTTTCTGAAAAAAATATCTCTCTCAGTTTAAATGGGAATGAGCTTGCAGATGCTGAGTCAGCCAATCTATTTAACAATTATTTCACTTTTATTGCAACGACTCTGGTAGAAGACCTTCCTAAACAATTTGCGAATCCTTCCACTGATACCAATTATGTTCATGGCATTTGTATCTTGAGGCCTACTGATGCCCATGAAATAATACAAACTAGCGGGACCCGTGGAATTCCACGGTTGAATAAAGACTATGCTTTCCAAAATGAACCAACCCACGCTACACTATTGCAATTTACCTCAGTTTAACCTAATGCAGCTCTTATAACGTA
>LQNS02276925.1:4976864-4995995 GCA_001587735.2 Parhyale hawaiensis | reverse complement strand
GTCCGATTCATCCAGAGGGGATCATTACTGATACGAACTCGTTTATTAGGGATGTATCGTTCAGCTGCACACAGAATGCTCGTCTTTAAAATATGTGAGCATTGTTCAATACTGGCGTCTCTCATGGGGGTTACGAAGTCAGTTCTGTCTATTTCGTATATCTCGTTTACTCGTTTATTTGTTCTCCAGAAGTACACTGTAAAAGTTGCTACAATCACTAAATTAAAAATGGAAAACACGTCCCTCTAAAAGTGGATCAGACGCTTATGGGACACTGACGTCAGTAAAATATTCCTCACATGTACTTACATTTAGCTCAAATGAATGACATCCAGAAAAGGAGTTGCCTAGTGTGCTCTGCTTCGAAGATGGTAACAGTTCTGCGCACATAGATTACACCCCAGGTAACAATTGCAAATGAGTTTCAATGTACAACCCTATAACTAGATAATAAGCTGGATGTTAGGGTAGGTAATTTATCCTCACTATACGACAAAAACTCGCAATTGTCTACACTAGATTTAAAATTCAAAGTAACATTAAGATTCATGTGTTAGACCCAGAATCTATAATTGAACATCTATGACACTTGTCAGATAAAACGTGGCATATAGAGAAATTCAAAACAGAACAACAAAATTTCAATAATACATATATTGCACAATTGTACAGAAGTCTGCCTATCAAACTCTCAAATCACTCATTACGAAATATTGCAACAATCTCAGGTATCGGATATAAAAAAATATAAGAAATACATTGCACTATTCACGGTAACTTACTAAAGCGTATTGTTTGTACTTGAGCTTAAATGTAAAATGACGCATGGGTTCAATAAGATCATCGGGCAATGCATTAAAAGCGTGAATACTTCGGAAAACAACAAAGTTTTTTGCAATTCAAGTCGGGTGGGGGGTAAATTAAATCTTTGATTGCGTGTACAATGATTACGAGCTTCACAAAATGACTGTAATATTTATCAAAAAAGTACGGATCATCGAACATAGCTTGACGATTAAATTTCAACAGGAAATACTGCTATACATCGTCTAACTGCAACAGCGACAATTTTGCATACATTGAATTGACAGACATTCGTGGGATATTGTTTGCATTGCATCTAACATTAATGATGATTCTAACCACGTTATTTACTACGACCTTGAGAGGACGTAGCACATTGTCTGAGGCATTACCCCATACCGTTATATTTTGAATCAAGTCAGAATATACTATTGCATGATATAATAGTAAGAGCGATATTCTGGATAGGCATTTTGAAACAGCGTAAAACGCTCCCCAGGCTCTATTGATTTTACCACACAATTGGTCAATGTGCTTGGAAACGGTGAGTTTATCAGCAATGATAAGACCAAGATACTTACAAGAAGCTACGAACGCTAGAACACTTTCACTAAAATAAACTACAAGCAGAGGTTGGGCAGGGCGAAAAGTAAAAAGCATCACGTTTCCAACCAAGAAGTCCCCGAAGGAATTGAGCTAACATCATACCAGGTCGTTTGACTTAAATGCAAAAAATGCCAACACTGCTGACACTACTAGCAGCCCAGCCCACCCCCCCCCCACCCCTCAGTCTCCATCACAACTGTTAGTCTGACACCACGAGCTGTTTCGCTATTCGTTATGTTTTAGATACTACGTAGTGTTTTGGTTCGTTTGCGTGCAACGCGAATGTTGACATTCCTCAGTAAGGAATTGGTCATCCCCGCTGCGCCTTTTATGTACTGACTGAGCAGCTATGCATTTGATTTGTGGTTACCTTAAGTAATTTGGGCAGATAGTTTGTTGCGCCCGATAGCTGATTTTATGAAGAGTTTTAAACATTCTGTTACGTGCAGTGGCATTAATTTTCTGATTGTTCGATTGCTTCATTTTATATCGAAGAGTATTTTCCTTTTCCGTCTCTTAATAACTTGATTATATGTCGTTTCGGTGACTTTGGGTGGTAACTCGAAAATTTCAGATAGTTAGCGGTGGGAGGTTTCCGTACATGTTGAAACTCACTTCTCAATCACGTTCGTCAGTGGTTCCCAACCGAGGGTGCGTGAGGTGTTTTTAGGGAGTGCGAAACTTTGGATTATTTCCATTTTACTCTAAAGCTAACTTGCATATGCAGCCCAGAATTGGTACAATTTTATTTTTTTTATCATCCGTCATATTGTTTTTTATTTTTTTGTTGGGGGTGGGAGCACATATCAAAACTAGACTGGTACCAGGCGTAGAAAACGTTGGGAACCGCTGCCTTACATCCACTAGTGAAAATTTACAATGCAACTGCGAGTATCACTTTTTGCAACAAAAAACATATGTATACTAGAGCACTCTGAGAGCGCATGCCACCGCCAAGCGAGGCAACGGTAGCCAAAAATTTAAATTGGCTCTGAAACCATAATTTTATTTGCATAAACTCCAAAATCTAATCATCTGTGCTTTTTGACAGTAATAACAGCTTGTGCAATTTTCCTAAAGATCCGTTCATAACTTTTTGAGTTATACTGCTAACAAACGTTAAGACAAACATGAGTCAAACATAGAAACCGATATGCACCAAAATTTGATTATTTATGTCGTTTACCATTACTAATAAACCCTATGAATTTCATAAAGATCCATTCATTATTTTTTGAGTTATTGTGCTAACTAATCATACAATTGAAAACAGTGACAAACGAACGAACAAACGGATCATTACCAAAATTTGGTCATTTATTTTTTGTTATATAGCTAACAACTCATGTTAATTTCATAAAAAATCCATTCGTAACTTTTTGAGCAATGACATTGAGTAAAATGAGGCCGACAAACAAACAAACAAATAAACAAACGGATGGACATATCTTCACTAAAAGTTAATCATCTGTTTCTCCTAACATACCTAACAATCCCTGTAAATTTCGTCTAAATCGGTTCAGAACTTTTTGAGTTATCTTGGTGACAGACAGACAGACAGACAGACAGGCAGGCAGGCAGGCAGGCAGACCGACAGACATACAGATAAATAGACAAACACGACGAAAACACAACCTCCTTGGCGAAGGTAAAAAGACTTCATAATTTCTAGAAAAATCATTAAAGTGAACATGCGTCGCAGCGGAACTGGATGAGAAACCCTAGTCATTGTGAAAGGAAACGAGCCATGTGCAGTGCTCTTGTGAGTATGGCCAATTATATACAGCACGAAATGATTTAACCGCTTGATCACGTTTTTTCTAGAGAGATAAAATGCTGTTTTTTTTAGCTGTACAAAACAATTTCATTCTTTTGACCGCAGATGCTTTTATTGTTCTTTGCTGCCTGTGTTACTGGAGTATTGTTCACCGGTCTGGGCTTCAGCTGCTGACAGCCACTTGCGTCTGTTGGACTGACTTCTTACTTCAGCCATCAGGCCGTGCGCTATAAAATGATCTGGTGAATCTGTCCTATAGGAGAGGGGTAGCCGGACTCAATGTTTTAGAAGGTGTACAACACCGAGAGACATTGATTGTAATCTTTTGCCCCTGCCCTCGAGGTCTTTGGGAGGATTACACGTACTGCGGTTGACGCGCACTCTTTCACGTTGGAGAATTTTAGATGCCAAACTTGTCAGTTTGGTCGGTGTTTCATGCCTTGGTGTGTTAAGGTTTGGAAGTTATTGCCGGCATCAGCTTTCGGTCATGTTGGCCAGAAGGCGTTTAAGTCAGCTGTTAATGGCTTCTTGTTGGATTTCTTTAGTTGCGTTTCGGGCTTGCCGTTGTTGCAAAGTGCTTTATTTGGCTTGTATTACCTGTCCGGGGTGACCCGAGCGGGAAGTTTTATTAATAATAAATTGAAGGACAAAACAGTTTAATGATATCAACCTCGCATTGACTTTTATTTACGTTGTGACTGTGAGCACAGCATCAACTATGTTTTTAGGCGACATACAATATTTAAGGAATATCTAAGATGCCAGCAATAGTACAGCGGGAATCTAGATACCTTGTGTTCTTGGCTACTCTCTTGTTTCGAATGATTCCTTTCAGTTGAAAGAAATCGCCCCGTCATGGTAAATGCATTAGGCTGAATATCGGCGCTTCAGCTTCCGCAGTGAACAGAAGCCTTTTTTTCCAGCGCATCCTGTGCAAAATATAGATCAGAAGCCGTCGAACAAACCTCATCTTGGTTACTGAAAGAAAAAAATCAATTTTGTAAGCTAGCAGAAGAGAAAAGATGCAACAAAGAGTGCATTTCCGCTTTTGAAACTTACAGTGATGCTGGGCGGTGTTTGCGCCGCGGACTTTTTGTGTTGTAGTTGAGGAACATAAAAATTCTTGATGCAAGTTATGTGACGTGAGACACAGAATTTGTTCCTGGGCAACACAAATTTCTTTGTTTTTGGTGCCGAATATTTTGGTGCTGATTGAAATATAAACAGGATGTATGGACTAGATGAAATTACTATGTATAAAACCTTTTATTTTAGATTAATATCTAAAAACTAACATTGAAGTAGTCGCACAACATGTAATATGGGCTCATCAACTTTAATATCCATACTTCAGAAGATAACATTAATACTATAATTGACTAAAGTTATTTATTACCACCGCCAAGGAGGTTATGATTTCGTCGGGTCTGTTTGTCTCGTCTTCTGTCTGTCATCAAGATAACCGATTTTAACGAATTTACAGGGAATGTTAGGTATGATAGGAGAGACAGATGATTAACTTTTGGTGAAGATCCGTCCGTCCGTTTATTTGTTTGTCTGCCTCATTTTTCTCAATGCCATAACTCAAAAAGTTATGGACGGATTTTTATTAAATTTACACGAGCAGTTAGGTATATCACGAAGAATAAATAACCAAATGTTGTGATGATCCGTTTGTTTGTTTGTCACTGTTTTCAATTTTATGAATGTTAGCACAATAACTCAGAAAATAATCAATGGATCTTTAGGAAATTTCTAGAAGTTGTTTGTAATGTTAAAAGACATAAATGATTCAATTTTGGTGCAGATCGATTTGTTCGTATGTACGTTAGACTCATGTTTGTCATAATGTTTGTTAGCAGCATAACTCAAAAAGTTACGGATCTTTAAGAAAATTGCATAAACTGTTATTACTATCAAAGGCACTTCGGAGTTGATTTAAAGCAATTTATGGTTTCAGAGCCAATTTGAATTTTTCGTTAGCGTTGGCTCACTTGGTGGAGGTATACGTTCTCAGAGTGCTCTAGTTTAATGCACTTGATAATTGTGGGCTAAACCACGAAAATATTCTAACGGCTCCTTTTCTAACCTAGCTTAACCATACCTAAACTAACCATACCTAACTTAACCATACCATTCCTAGCCTAACCATTCCTAGCCTAACCATTCCTAGCCTAACCATACATAACCTAACCATACCTAACCAAACCATACCTAACCTAACCCAACCTTACCTAACCTAACCCAACCTTACCTAACCTAAACTAACCTAACCTAAATATTGAGCGCCAAAGTATTTGGCGCCGAAAAACGAAGGCGCCAAAAAATCGGTGCCAAAAACTCTGCGTCAAAAAATCGACGTCAAAACATCGGCGCAAAAAATCCCATTCCGACCAGAAACTATATTCGCATAACTTGCTGTGCTCGCTGATGTGAATGTTAGCATTTGATTGAATCGTTTCAGAGATACATATCTGTGATTATCTGGTCACAACGAAAAATTCGAACGCTGGGAATTGAAAATACAGGTCAAAAGCCTATCGTCTGCAGCATGCATCCTATCACTGAAAACACTGGGCTGCTACCTAGAACACTTCGTAAAGTAATAAGAAAACTAGACCACTCTGAGAGCGCATACCTCCGCAAAGTGAAGCAACGGTAGCAAAAATTCAAATTGGCTCTGAAACCATAATTTTCTTTGTATAAAACTCCTAAATCTAATCATTTGTGCCTTTTCATATTATTAACAGCTTGTCCAATTTTCTTGAAGTTCCGTTCATAAATTATTGAGTTATACTGTTAGCAAACGTTATGACAAACATGAGTCAACCATACAAATGAACAAACCGATCTGCACCAAAATTTGATCATTTATGTCTTTTAACATTACTAACAACTTCTTTAAATTTCGTAAAGATCCATTCATTATTTTTTTGAGTTATTGTGCTAACAAGCATAAAATTAAAAACAGTTACAAACGAACGAACGAACAAGTGAATCATTACCAAAATTTGGTCATTTACTCTTTTGTTATATACCTAACAACTCATGTTAATTTCATCAAAATCCATCCATAACTTTTTGAGTTAGAGCGTCGAGAAAAATGAGGCAAACAAACAAACAAACGGATGGAGACATCTTCACCAAAAGTTAATCATCTGTTCTTCCTAACATACCTAACAATTCCTGCAAATTTCATCCAAATCGGTTAATAACTTTTCGAGTTATCTTGGTGACAGACAAACGGACAGACAGACAAACAAACACGACGAAAACATAACCTCCTTGGAGGAGGTAATAATGCGAAGTCCCTTGAAGTGCTATAGATATAATGGCTCAGCTTGTGTCGCTTCTCTTTACTGATCTCAAGCAAATTGTGATCCAAGTGGTTTTAACCTATAGAGGAACAGTGTACAATCAGATATGCACGAGTGGAGTTAAACTGCCCAATTCAAGAGAAAAGATATAGAGCTTTAGCGGCTCTATAACTACACCCACTCGTTGCTGTACAGTCAAGATACTTGTAGCTTTATATCGCGTTTAAGAATCTGACACGGCCAGTACTTCGTGTAATAGAGCCCATCGGGTGCCGGCACACGCCTATTGAAAGACCACCAAGACTCCCAAAAAACTTTAGCCGACCTAAAAGAAGCCTTTCGCAGCCTGCCTTATATCGCCGAAGACACACAAACACACGGCCAATATCTTGGGTATAGAGCACGCCCCCATACCGGCACACAACTATTGTAGGACCCCTCCCCCCTAGCGACGACCCGCTGATCAAACACATTGGGCTTCAAACAACAGTTTTAGCAAACACCGGCAAACTGTTAGGGTAAACAACAGCAGCGCGTCGGAGGCCTTCTATCCAGCGGCAAAACAGTTATGCCTGCCTGTTAAAGCCGATAAACTGGGCCCGAGTTTCAGCTCTAAACATTGGTGACTTTGATAACAATTTTTAATAATTGCCCTCGCTGTTTGGTAACAATCTCCTCCGTCAGAGGACACACCCAGGATGCATTGTACTACAATTTGCAGTTTTTTTTCTGGGTGATATGACTGTTCTATTGGAACATTTGGTAGTGTTTTATTTCGATTGATATTTACCCGACAACAATCGATACTGGCAGCTGCTGGGGGCCGAAGTGTTTTTGTATTACATCTTGTCATTTTTGCTTAAGAATTGTGCTTTGCAAAATTAGAGAAGATGTAAAACGTGCTCAACCCTATACCACCCTCATGAATCATCCATTTTTTTTTACAAAATACTAAATGAAACGGCATCTTAGGATCCGGCTGGGCGGTAGAGGATTGATACTTTTGGAGAAATTGTTAACATGTTTCGTATAAAACATGAGATCTGATTATAAATGTTTTACTTTTCAGCAGTAATTAATTTTCGCATGAATGTAGAGTACATTAACTGTGCAAACAAAATAAAATTTTGTTATATCTCCTGATTTTGCAATGCTGTTAAGACCGCTGTTCTGTGGTACCGTGTCTCGACGGTGTACACCCTTTTGCGATGGTGGCTTCTCAACATTCCTTGCTTCGTTTCATTTTTTCTCAGGGTACATCTCCCCCGTATAATATTTTAAGTAAGCGCGTTGCTGTTCTTAATTCGAAGGCATGTAACCCATATATTAGTATTTAATGCGGTGTTGTTGCTGTAGAAGTGATATATCTCGTGGACTGACGGATAGAAAGCGACCTCATATGTTTTATCTCAAAAATAAAAACGAATAAATTAGCCAAATGGCAATTTGTCTGTCTGGAATTGTTTTATGTGTTTGTTACAACTTAAGTATTGCTACTTCAAAAAATTATTCGATAAATCTACTTCACTACAGCCACATTAATCCAAACATAGACAACACCATACATGGACTGGACACTGGCCCCTAAGGCAGATTCCGGTTCCGCAATTGGGCCTAACTGCACGGCGCCGCAGACGCATTTTTATATGTTCTCCCATGACTTTTTCATACTTTGTTTAGGCTGTATGAGTTAATTCTTTTACATTCAGTAGGTAATGACTGGCAAACCTGTACGTACTTCTAAAACTTCTATACGAAAAAAATTCACAAAAATTATTAAGGCTTGAAGTGCAATTACGTAGAGCAACTGGTTATGACAGCCTTAAACATTTGCAGTAGCGTAAAATTTTTCCCAATACAGTATTGAGTAAAATAAAGTCTCATGTTGTAGAACAGAATTTTCTAAAATTCGTGGTATGCTCGATTTGTAATGAAATGCCGAGTAAAGATCTAATGGAGATGTTAACTAAAATTATTTGGTATACGCGCTTTGCACCAAAATTCTTGCCGAAGGTAGAACTAAAAGTCGTGCATCTGGCAGCAACATTCACTCGACTGCTGCAGACTGCAGTCAGCTATTCGACTGCACTTGATTAATGCAGTTATTTTTATGAAATTCGCATAAGTTTGTAGGTACCTACCAATATATCACGAGTAAATGATCAATTTTTTGTTATGAACTATTTGGTTGTTGATCACCCTCAAGCAAAGCGAAGAGCGGTGATAATGTTTTGTTGGAGATCTAACTATGTATATGTATTTGTATGTATTTGTCTGTCAGCTCAAAAAGTAGTAGAAGGAGTTGAGCAACGTTAATAATTTTTTTGCAGGGAGTCTGGCGTTGGCCTAGATTTGACAATGGCAAAAATCTATAATTAGCTGGCCATAAAAAATGACTGGGATAAAGTTTGTTGTTTCTCCACCAAACAAGAGGCAGATGGAGTTGGGTCTTAATAATAATGATAATTTTTTTCAGATAGTGGGGTTGGTTGACTGAGATATGATTTACATTAGGTAACCATGAAGTGTAAAACCTAGTCATCCATTGAATGATATAGTGCGGGCAATCATGAAGTGATGTAACGTAGGCACTTGGAAGTGATGTAACGTAGGTACCCATGAAGTGCTTTAACTCAAGCAACCAAAAACTGATGCAGCATAGGAAACCGTGAAGTGATGTAACGTAGGCAAACACGAAATGCTGTAATATGCACAGGCAGTTATGTGAGATGATATTGACACTGACGATGTGCAGCTGTTGAAGGGTTGTATAAGCCCTAAATTGCTATGTTTAATATCATTTACTGGCTGTCTTGGTATCTTTATCTCATAGTTCAATGTAGTATTACTGTGGTTTTAATTTAATTTTTCAGCATGATGGGGTTTCTTAACCTCCCTTTTGTTGCCGATATTGGGATGAGGTCTACCGCAAGCTCTACATACATTAATTTCTGAGGTTATTGCTTCAAATCCGTCATTGGGAAAAATTCATTTGAATGTGATATTAAAGTACATTACGTGTAGTATCTATGAGGAAATTTTTCTATTACTTGGTTTAATATTCCTAGAAATTATGCTGAATTTTCAATTTTTCTTGGTGTCCGGAAGTATGATATATATCGCCTACTGAAGATAATATGACTATGAATTTAGATTCCCTGCTCTGCAGCGCATTCTGTATGGTACAACAAAGAAATTAATCTTTGTTTGAAGTCTCTGTGATTTAGAACATGTTTTATTAACACTTATGTAATTCGGCCTCCAGGCCCAATTGCGAGAAGCCCGGTTTTCAGTGTCCAGTCAATGTATGGTGTGGTCTATGATCCAAATTACCTAGTATTACTACTAACTTCTACTATCAGCACTGCTTCAACAATAGCATGCAAGGTGTCATGTGATATTTTCTCTTTTCACACTCCAACTCTTTTTTGAAAGCAGCCTCTAATGAACCAGATGTAGAAATCCATCGATTTCAAGTCAGAGCTTAAGGCCGACAGTACTTTCTTGCACAAAAAATTTGGGAAATTGTTTCAGAGCACAACTGAGTCCTCTTGGCAGTGTGGGCAGGTGCTCCATTTTGCTGAAAGAGCAACGGTCCATCGTTGCGCAAAATTGGTCCAGCTCTTAACGATAAGGTCAAAGACAAGTTCTTCATGATTCGCAGCTTTGATTTTTCACTCTTTTTAGTACAAAATATTCTTTCCTTGTTATGATACTCCCTTCCAGATCACATCCGACGAGGGTTTTTGCTTCGGACATTTCTAGCATCCTGTGGGCATGGCCGGCAGTTTTGTGGCAGAACCTTGTTATTTTGGCCATCCTGAGCTTGCTTCACAGTGAAGGCTTTTCTCGTCTGTGAAGAGATCGCTTTCCGTGCCATGAGCTTCTACCTGTATAAAAAGTGCACAACTTTGTTGCGGTATTTTTTTAACCAATTGTCAGGTTGCGAGCATTCCTACAGTTACGAGAAGGAAGTCCTAAATCGCTTTCACAACTCACTTAACCCATAACCAATGTTTCGAAATGTTTAAAACTTAATAGAAATATGCTGCAAACACTAGCAAATTGTTCAACAAGTATACTCAGGTTAGTAGCGTAAGGGGTTATTGACCCTCTTGAAACATTCAGCTCTGCCACCTGCTTTCTGCCTCTGTGCGTATCGCAAGTAATGTCGGTATGACAAAGGCTTAAAGCACGGCAAATATAGTAAGAGGTTATGGGCCTTATTTTTTAAATCAACTAATGCACATTCAGTTCCAGTCTTTAATGGGCAGCTATATATACAATATATATAATAAATTAAAAGCCGCCTTTCAACAAATGAGCATTCTGTCACAGCCTACTGTGATTCACGTCAATCTGTCATACTGTCATTTAGCAAGCACATTATCTTCTTACTCTCCGACGAGTGCCACATGTGATGTATCACAGTGTGTGTGTGTGTGGCCTCATCAGGGACCTCTTTTAAGAAGCGATGCCATTCATATGGAAATGCGAAGATAATCTGAATGATGGAGATCGTCTAACCTACAATTCCATCCTCAGTGTCCGCCAACACAATCGTCGTCTGACTTCGGCTGGCCTCGGTCCAAATCCTTCTCTTTGGCGACGCGCATCAGTCACACGGTATGGGGCCCCCGACACCTCGCATCATTGCTGTAATCACTTGAGTTATGGCTGTCACCATATGCAAAATGCTACTAGAATAATAACAACCATTTGTAAAATATGAGCTCACTGCTTCATAATGGTCGACCGCGGAAAAGTGTAAAAGAAAAAGTGCCCGAACGAGGCCAGCATTGTTGCGGAGGCGCCTCAGATTTGCTAGACTCGTCCCCTGATTGGCTTGGCTGTCGATGAGCTGATCGTTGTGGGAGTCGCGGATCTTTTGTTTCGGGGGCAGAGTCCCACTTTACGCTTTAGTCGCAATACAAAACTATACGTACTGCACTCTGTGCACGCGAAGGCTGGCCTTGTTGCTCATCACTCGTGAAGGAAGTGAGAGATGCGATGTTTCCGTTCTATATGTGTCTGATAAACTTGTTTGCCTTTCCATCCAAAACAGCTAGAAGGAATTGAGCTACAATCGTAATCTCTTGCAAGTAGTAAGATGGGTTGACCTAGATGTGAAAAATAGCGAAACTGCTCTTTGACGCTTCCACTTTCACGGAGCTCTCGCGTACGATGGTCTTACGCTACCGAGCGTTCCACAGTGCGTTACCTTTGATTATGCAAATCCAATTTCTTTGCTTATTTTTCAAGATAAGTCAAACATTTAAAATGTTAATAGTAAGTTAGTGCAAAGTTATGTTGTAACTATAAAAACAATTAGAGAAAAATAAAACTGAACCATTTCCCACGTTTCGGCCACATTTGCTTATCGCACGGGGTTCTGCTGTTACGCCAGATTATGCAACATCACTCTTTAGTCAACATGGGCAAGAAAAGCGGTCTAATCGGTGAAGAACAGATGAAAGTGACCTCGTTATTGGCCTCTGGTAAGAAAACACTCGAAGTTTCCAAGAAATTGCAGCGTGATCACCGAACAATTAAGGCTTATGCAATTGAAGGTAAAGTCAACCGGAAAACTCCGGATAGAGCCTCTACGAGGAAACTGATTGCTCGGGATCTGCGACATTTGCAGGTTTCTATTGCTAGAAAACAACTTTCTAGAAGTAAGACGATATTTGAAGACGCTGGAGCGCCAGTACTAATCAGAAAGATCTGATGTGAGGTTCTGCAGAAGCTAGGGAGAGTGGAAAAGGCAATGAAACTTCTAACAAAAACACATAAAGAAAGTAGGGTCAAATGGGCTGAGGAGAACATGAAAATGATTTCTCCAATGTCATATTTACTGACGAATGCAGAGCCACTCCTGATGGACCAGGTGGATGTGCGTTCAGATGGGTCGTCCATGCCGATCTCAACAGACACGGCTTGGCGTCAACAAGGTGGTGGAGGTGTGATGTTTTGGACCGGGATACTAGGTGACATCCTTATTGGTCCATTTCAAGTGGTAGAAGGAGTTAAACTGGATGCAGAAATGTACTGCTATTTTCTTGAAGCTAACTTGATTCCATGGCTTGATGAACAGACTATCGCACGTAGATCTAAATTGGTATTTCAGCACGATAACGCTCACTCACGCCGAGCACAGTACGCTCAAAAGGATTATGACCTGGTCAGCGCATAGCCCCGTTTAAAGCCCATTGAGAGCCTCTGGGCAATGATCAAAAGGAAGGTCTATGAAGGTGGTCGGCAGTTTTCGAGCAAAGTAAGCCTGTGGAATGCAGTAAAACAGCTACGGATTCTATTGCAGCATCTGAAATATCAAACCTGACAAAGTCTGTTGATGAGCGCTTAAAAAAAATCATGAAAAATGGAGGTGCCATGTTCAAAACTAACTTGTTTTGTTTACCACTACGGAACACTTATTTTAGTGTTTATGGAATTGTTTTGGTCATAGTTGCTTGGTTTTGGACAAGTAATAAAAATATTCATGTTCGCTTGTATTTATTTCCTCTTTATGAGGTAACAGTAAGAAACTCGTAAATAAGCAAATTGTATGATAAACTTAGCAAATGGCTAAATATTTATTATACAAGAGCTGTTTATAGTTGCGACACAGCCATACAATTAGTTAATATTGTTGTTTTAAAGTTCGACACTTAACTTGAAAAATAAATTTGAAAATTGTATTTGCCTAATCAAATGTAACATACTGTAGTTTAGCTTAATAATTGATGATTATTACTTGTCTGCTCCCAACTGATTTACCCTTAGGTTTTTATCGGCGGCTCGTAATCTCAGGAAAGCCATATGAGTTGTCTTGGCATTCAGTAGTCTTTTGAACCATATTTCTTGCATGGCTACTGCGCTACTTTCTTTTTCACGACTTTTCCAGTCAATCCATGTTTCGCTTATCTTATTTTTCCCACACTGGTGATTCTTTATTTTGTTAGTCCTATTCTATCTTGACTTAGTGTTCCACGCCCCTTGACCCTTTGCGGGAACACCCTCGTGCATTGATTCCACGTTCCTGCCGACTTGATTTATGTCCCATTTTTTATTCTCTGTAAGATCGCCTCTAGCGTGGAAACAAAAGCCCAAAGTACTTTATTAATGTGAATAATTGTTGTTTTTCCCACAAATTACGTTTTCCAAACTCCCTTTCTATTTCACTAAGTATTATCATGCCCATTCTTTTCCTCTTAGAATCTACGGTCACAATGGGTAATGAGGGGTTACCTGACAAAATTTGTGTAATACCGAATCGCCAAAGTACTTAGTGATGTAGCGTCACGTCGATATCAACTGGAATGAAAGATGAAAAGCTACAATATTTGTATCGCAGTCCATGTTTGGCACGTCGAAGGAAAGTTAGGTCTTTAAAGTGATTCAATTTCACTGTTTCCACTTCCATTTGAAACAAAAAAATTAAAACCTAAATGATATTAGCCTACTCAGTTTTACTGTCTGCCTACCAAATATCCTAATTCCTTAACTATCGAGAATTGTAGGTTTGATCGGCCTGAGGTATGCTAATAATTTAATAACCAGATGAGAGTGCACGGTGTGCTTGGCCATTGTTGCTCTCTTTACGTAAAGTGTATCGATGTTTAAATTCATCACTTGCAGAACCGAATATGCTAAATGGCGTTTATCAGATTTAGCGGTCCGACTTATGAATTAGAAAAGACAAATTAGAAAAAAGACATATAATTTTAATAAAATGCCTATGATTTATGTATATAAACAGCGTAAAAAATAAATAAACACATATAATAAAACCTTGTTAACTAGAATCCTCACGGAAATCTACAGCCCGTAGGATAGCACAATGTCAGAGCCCAACACTCTGGTATGTACTAAGCCTTCAACTTCCAACAGCCATTGCCACCGGACGCAGAGTGCGGACACCTGCCATGCATACTGTCTCCTAAATAGATACCTAATGCCGCTTCCGCTTCTTTGAACCGACTGTCAACAGATTGAAAATTAAATACTTTCCAGCTGAAGTAGATAGGGAAAGGCTTACATTAATTAAGGGGCTTTTACTGTAACTTCCTCGTTTTACGGACTGCTCCTCTCGACGTCAGTAACTACTTTTAATTATTGCTGTGAACGAATCTGTATGTGTTGCTTCTGATAATTTGACCGCCTATATCAACCGCCAGTCCAGAAGTTTTACTAATCATTGTTTTCTTCTATATTTCGAGGATGAATGAGTTTGATCAATTTACCATACATTTCTGAGTAGTGTTTGATGAAACTAGGTACGGTCCTTGTAGAAATCCACAGCGCCCTCATAGCAGAACCTCGAATGACAAGGGCATAAGAGACACTGAACCAAGGCATAAACACGACCTTCTTTGAGCTCCGAACAGACATTGCGGACACAGGCACTGCACTATACCCTAGGCATTGTCCATTTCGCTTCAGAACTGTGGGTGAAAACAATTATGCGAGAGTAGATTTACAGAAGCCAAAGCGTAACAGAAATCAGTGTTTCTGGCTGTTTCGCTACAATTTAGCGTGGCACTTGTTAGCAAAACTAGGGTCGTTCCCAGTATCATTGGGTGGTCGTTTCATGGCAATGCAAAGCAAAAGAGGTTCTTAGGGTCATTGATTAAAACGCCTTTATCGCGGTAGACAGTAGAAATTCTTGCAGCGTAAAATGCGGCTGAGACAAATAGTGCTAATCAATGATTCCCGCCTGGCATATTAGTGTGCATCGTGTCGAAAAAAAAAACTATTAAGAACTGTCACACATTGGAAAAAATACAAAAAATACATGCAAAGCACTGTATTGGAGAAATCCTACCTTCAGAATTAATCATTTCGCTATTGTTCTCAATGATAAATGCGAGTATTTCAAACAAGCGTTCCGATAAGAATCTGAAATTAATACACCGTGCAGGTATCTTTGTAATCCACATTAATATTAGCTCCATCATCAGATTTTAGACCGAGCAGGTATTTTTCCTGGATAGTTTTTCACGTGGAACAAATATATTGTAAAGGGAATAAGTCCTTTAAGAATAATAATCTAAGCTTGTTATTCCAACTAGTTTGTAAAATTTTATGTGAAAGGCGCCCTTCTACAATAAAAAATTAGTAGTGCTAAAATAATTTTGAAAAGAAGCCTTTTAGCTTTTATAACAAATTGAGTGTGGAAAAGGAGCAAGTCATAAAAGAGCCCATAATAATGAGATTTATTTTTTGTAGAGCCCAAAAAAATATATCGCCCATACTTAGAGGCTTTATTTTATAGAGTCCAAAGAATTGTTGCCAATTAAAGTCTCAAGATTTTTGACGACACCGTACTATATAATTATAAGGAACCTCGTCCCCAGAGGGAACGCAAAGGTCATCTTAGGATTAATTGGGCCTTCAGGGCATCTTTCTTCTTGAGCGCACTCATTTTTTTTTCAACTTTTTCTTTCCTCTATACTGACGCTGCAAGTCTTCCGTGAACGATTTCTCTCTTTTTTTTATTTGACATGCATAGATATTTATATAATTGTCTTATATCCGTTGTAGTGACAGTTGACGACCTATCGGGTCGTTTCTCTCTTGTGCACACTTTGCTTCCTTACGCTTTCATAATCTTTACTCATGTTATTTTCCTCTAACCCCGCTCTAACTAACCTCGACTCTTTCCGTCTTTCTCGTCTTACTATTCCAATGGACGTTGTCCATGTGTGGGAACATCCTCATACATACAGTAGGTTCCACTTTCATATTGTTACTTATTACTATTATTAAGATACAATAGACTGGCAACGTAGGAACGGAGACAACTCCGTAACGTAAACAAAACCCCACGCAACCAGCCTAGCAAGCGCAAAAAGAAAAAAAAGATCAGAGATCACAAAATAGCTCTGTTCACCGATTATCTAAAGCTTGCACAGCAGAGGTAGAGCCATCAAGATCATTTCAAACATCTACATATGATGGAAAAACCAACGAGAATACTGGTCTGTACGGTATCGCACCGGTTCAGAGTCAAACTCATGAAGAGCACTAATACGCCGAGTATACCTCACCTGAACAAATGGCTCCGGAAGAAAAATTGCTAGTGGATAACTAAGGTAATTAAATATTTTATAGAGAAACCAGACACCACCAACTCTGCGACGATGCGCCACCTCACAATTGAGGCACAGCACCATCCAGCATGGACGCACATCGATGAACCACTTAGTCAAGCAAACTCAGATGACAGTCAGCAGCAGAACCCTAGACTAAGGAGCAATATTCCAGAAGTGTGAGCACATAGCAATTAAAGCAGCGTTGTGTCAACATTACCGAACCAAACATCCCCCAGGCACGTCACATACGACCGATTTTCTTCGATGCTCGTGAGGCATCCAAGCGGATATGGGTCTCAAACGTGAACTTTAGATCAAAATTGACACCCAAGATTATCAATTCATTAACTACAGGAAATGACACACCATCCAGTATTAGTGCAGGGAAAGCAGGTCTCACTGTACGTCACCTAGACACTAGAATGGTCTTAGTCTTGCCTACAATTAGCCTGATCCCCCACCTAGACCATCAGGAATCGATCACTTCTAAGTCTTGCTAAATGGATTCTGAAACCTCCAACCTATTACTAGGATGCTCGCAAACAGCCAGCAAGCTACTATCAAACTATTGCATAACCCTTCTTTCTTTCTCTGTGAGATTGCCTGTGTTGTGGAAAGTGAGACCTATGCTAATCAAATAATAACTAAAGAGACACTCTGAAAGCGCCCATCTTCGTCAAGCAAGGCAATGTTAAGGGAAAATTCAACCTGGTCCTAATGCCAGGATATCTCATTTATCAAGGAAATTCGTTTTTTTTTTGTGTCTCTTGACATTATATTTTGACAGTTTCTGTAATTTTCTTGAAGATTCGTGCTTAACTTTCTCAGTTATATTGTGACAAACATATAGTCAAACTCACAACAGGCCACCCGATCATTGCCAAAATTTGGCCATTTGTGTCTTTGAACATTTCTATCGCTTCCTGCATATTTCATGAAGATTCGTTCTGGGCTTGTTAGAATATGCTACCGACCAACACTAAAACAAACATGGAGACAAAGATACAAAAAGGGTTAGCAGATCATAACAGTTATTGATTTTGGTGAGTTTCTCTTCGTAATGTTCCCAAGAGTTCCTGAAAATTTTATGACGTGTTTATATCTGTTTAAGTTATGTTACCAAGAAAAAATGGGTAGACAAAGAAACAAATGGTTTAACCGATCCTCATCAAAATGTAATCTACTGATTCTCCTAACACACCTAAATACCACTGTAAATTTGATCAAGGTCCTTCCATTACTTTCTTAGTTATCTTGGAGGCAGACCGAAAGGCAGACAGATAAATTCGCCGCCACGGTAGAAGCATGCTTCCGTTCTCAGCTCTAGCACCTTCTATCGCTCACCGGTTCGATGCCCAGCCTGGCAGCAAGCTCTTTGCAGATCTTGGTGTGCAGACTCGGCAGTTGTGTGTGCATGCATGGCGCCGTGGTGGAACTGCCTTCCTCAGAGATGAGGATGGGGGGGGGGGTCTCGGATCATTTGTTCCTTCCGACAAACTGGCGCCATAGTTCTTTGTGGCCCTCAGGGGCATATTGTGGAGGGCCCTTTCCCAGCCACAATATGTTTGGGTATCACGCACCCAAGGGCCCGAGTGCCTTCTCCGCAGGGATGTTGCATCTGTCCGCAGTTTCTGCTGACGAGGTTAGTTTTGTAAAGCTAGGTAGGCTCTCAATACTTACTCTTCTGTTTCGGGAGGAGGGCCGCCGATCGAGGTGGCTGAGCTATTCCCGCTAGACTACTACTACTTGTGTTTCGTTTCCTTCCCCTGTGCGGCGTAACTGAGCGACAGCGTTCAACCGCGCCCGGGGGTTGTAGATGCTCAATTGGCGCCTTTTCCTGTCAGTAGCGCACTGACCACTCTGAGACCGACCGGCAGAAAAGCGAAGACAAAAATCATTGACAATTTAAAACGCTCCCTAGTCGGCGCACGAGCCTGTGGTTAAACACAGGAATAGTTCAGCGCGATATAGGCGGTGTGCCACTGAATCGCTAGTAAAAACTTCTACTACTTCTCTACTACTACATAGTTCTTAGTGACCCGAGGTCGACTGCATCTACTCTGGGGCCAGTGGGCCTATACCCGCAGCCTAAACCAGTGCATGTGGGTTTCCAAGGTGAGGGTGTGGTCTAAGTTGACTTTACCTTTACCTTTACTTCGACAAAAACATAACCTCTCTGGCGGAGGTAATTATAGATTAAAGTGTATGTACAGTAGAACCGATGCTGTTGAGGGATATTGTAGCCTGCCAACACATACGGTCTAATGGTTTGGCACATCGACACATCGCTGCGCTGAAGAGGTGCGGTCGTGTATACAAAAGAAATCGATTGAAAAACAACGAAAGCTGTCACTGTTATTGCCGTTCACGGCTTGTTTGTTCGACAATCATTAGATACAACAGTGTTCTATACGTCCGGTGATGGTCATATGACAGCTCCAATTTACCGACACAGTTTAGCTCGAATGAACTCCAATGGCTTACAAATTGTTATTCGCAAAAGATTGATTGCGTGCGACTTGAGTAACAGTAC
>LQNS02276925.1:4898415-4911372 GCA_001587735.2 Parhyale hawaiensis | reverse complement strand
AAGGCAAACACATTTGTAGTGCCGTCTTTCCCGTTCCTTTCCGATCGCAGCTGAGGGCTCCTTCGTATTGTGGCCGCACTCAAGCGTCGCCAAAACAAGCAAAGGGCATCTGACCCAAGGTCCTCAGGAACACAAGCGGAAAACGTCGTTCTTCCTAACTTGTGCCTCTGCCATTGCAGTTTTTTTTTTTTATTTAACTCTCAACTTTTTCTTGCTTCTGCTGTTGTTGGTCCTTTGTTGCCTGCCATTATCGGAAGCTCCTCCTGAGCGCGAAATAATTGTGGGCGCCGATGCTATAGCATGGCAAACACCCGCCTCGGGACTTATGGCGCAAAGTTTCACGATCAAAACCATGTTGTGAATTTTGGCCTCCGTTTCAGCGCTCCAAAGTTGGGTGGCCAGGGCCTGGGCTTCGAAAATGATAATAAGAGTTTCGAGGAAAGGTTCCAGTTTAGCGACCTGAATTTCTAGGTAAAAGAAGCCTTAAAGCATACTTTTGTTTTTAGAGAAAAAATCGTAGCGCTAATCTACAATCTTATTAAAAAGTTATAGTATGACCGCGTTAACACCTAATGAATAATTTATTTTATACAATGTCTGTGATTTATGTACTGCAGGTTATGTTTCCACCTGTATTTTTTGGAAATAATTACAGTAGTTTCCCTGTTCAATATGTTTAGGACGTAAAATTCCCTTTGTGCCTGTGTCCTGCTAATTGAAACACGGAAGTTCAGGTTCCCCCAACCCACTCGACTTCATCAAACTTTTAGGGGGTTGTGTATTGTATTAATTTTGTTGAGCAAACTCGTGCAATTTCCATGCCATGTTCTTACTGCTTCTCAGCTCAACATGTGCTACTGTTCATAATTAAACAATAAAGAATAAAAATCTGTTATCTAGTGCACTGATGGCGGAATTTCCCTGAGATTTTGATAGTTCGCAGACACATTACTCCTAATTAAGTAAAAATTTATGCCTCAAGTTTTCAGATCGCAAAGAATAATACAAATAAAGTTATTCCAAATTTACTCCGTTCTAGGTATACAATATTGAGGAATGACATGAAAAATAGGAGTAGTTATCTTTACATGGACAAAGTTTCTGATACGATTTGGAAAAGATGAAAGAAATTGCCCGTTGTCTATCATCGCTGTGGCATTTGCCACCTTGTGTAAACGAGTGAATGTAGATGTAGCTTTTAAACCTGAAGTTGAGAAACTATCAAAAGGAAAATCATACAGTAGAATTGAGTAAATTGCTGCAAAGGTTAATTTTGGAAAGTGTTGTAAGCAGAATTTGCCACACTGTAATGAACTGTAGGGCTAACTAATAGAAAGAAGCTTCTCCGACCTCGGAAAACTATATAATCAGAGGAAGAGACAAAAGTATGCAACGCTTTTTTACTCTAAAATATCAGTGAAGAAGTGCAGGGAACATGTACACGAAATTGAAAGATTGCGTCAAGGTTTTAAAACAATCCGTAGCTAGACCGTTAAATGAAATAGCGCTGTTTGCAGAGAGTTCCCGGAAGAAGCTGCTTATAATTGAGCATATAAATGCATAGTCCAGAAACCTTAGGCTGAAAAAACAATGGCCCTACTCATTAAACACAGTGATATTTTTTTAGTTTCATAGCATTGGGCTGAGTTTTACTATGTGAAGTTTTAGTGTCTTGTGACAATAACAGTAATGCTTATTTTTCGGGGGGGAAGAATTCGCTACTCAATAATTTCAGTTGAAGATTCCTGCTTCTGTATTTCAGTAGCCTGCATTGACAATCCAAGATGCAATCGCAAATGTCGTGCGGTAATAATAATACATTATTTTTTCTAGAGACAATTCGCTTCTCAGTTCTGTTTCCAGCTTTTATATTTAAGCAGCCTTTGTTGACGATCTTAAGTGCAGCAGTAAATGTCATGCGACGTTTTTGTAGTGACAATTCGCTTCTCATTAACGTATCCAGCTTTTATATTAAAGCAGCCTTCATTGACGATCTTAAGTGCAAAAGTAAATGTTATGCGTCGTTTTTGAAGAGACAATTCGCTTCTCATTAACGTTTCCAGATTTGGCATTTCAGTTGTCCTCTTTGACAATCTGAAGTGCAACTGCAAAGTTGCGGCTGTATCAACAAGTCCTTCGCCACCTTTACTCCCAGATCTTATTTTGCGATGGAAATTCTCCCGTCATGATTATTCATTGAATTTGGCAAGTTCGCCATGGTTTCTGAATTCAGGTTCGGTGAAATAACCACCCATGTTTCACTTAGCTCAAACACTGTGCAATGGCATCAGCATTCGGCGTAATTTTACTACATTACCAATTCAGCCGGTCTGCAGCAGAACAGATTTTGCAGTTCGTCCCGTGGTTCATTTGCATATTTGCCGAAGCTGTCGCGTACTTTTTAAGCAGCATTTCGGAGGCTTGAAATGGTGCAACCGACGTATTTACCTTCCCTTCAGTGCTACGCTGTAATGACCTGCGTAGGAAATCACTCTTTTTCCTTCAATATTATGATCGTAATGCTGTAGACGGCGGTCCAAGCGACGACACAAGCTAATGAAATGGAAATAGATAGTATCGAGTCTCACTTGAAGTTAATATTTCCGCGTGAGAAATTTGGAAACGATAAATAAGCTGTAGTGCTGTCACGCAGCACTTCAAGTGTCAGTTGCTAGATCTCAGTATTGTGCGCTTCCTATTCATTCCCGACTGGCTTCTAATATGCTTATAGTGTCTTTTGCTCGTTCATAATCCTTTCTTGTGGAGGGGGGCAGGCAGGCATAGCACTCACCACTTCCCATTTCATATGAAATACCACGTAGTATCTAATGAGGCTTAACACCACTACACTAATCACACTGGATTTCACTGGTTTCCTCAGCGGTATAATACCAGTTTTTTTAGAGTTAACCCAACAGCAAATGCATAAATACCGGTGCGCGGTGCGCAACTTTTGTTATCGTTCAGGAATGATTATGTATCAATACAGGGTAGCTACGAGCTGTGTTGGTGAACCCCTCGAGGATTCATTCCTTTGGTTAGTGCCTAGTTTAATTGACTGCAGACAATTTTATTTTTTTAGGGTACAATATCGAAAAGGTTACTATTTAATCGTTTGCCGCTAGAAAAGCTCATATACGATCAAAAATCGAATTAGAGTTTCGCTTTTATATATATGACTGCATACGAACAGTGTTCAATGACTTAGCTTCTTACAACTTAAAAAAAAAATCGTATTTTGCAGCTGTGTACTAAATTAAGTAGTGAAATACAGAGCTAGCTTCCTTCTACATATCCCTATCACAAAATGTGGGAGTCTCATGCCTCAACGGATAACCTGAGTGACTGTCCGCAGGGGGGTGTCGCATCTGACCACAGTTCCTGCTATAAAGTTTAATTATCACAGACGAGAAGAGTTGTGATACAGTTTTCGTTTGCTGTTTTATGTTTGTCTGTCTACCAAAAATGAGATAGAAGGAGTTGAGTCATCAACGAAATCTTTCTCAGGCAGTTAGGTGGGCTGGCCTAGATGTGAAAAGGCAAAAAAATTGGGTTAAGTTGGCAATAAAAAAAAAACAGCGCTGAATTTGTAACTGCTGACATAGCACTTTTTGCGAGTAATGGTCTTACGCCACGTGGCGTTCTAGTTGTAAAGTTAGGTTGTCTGTTATACATGCAATTTGATCCAAAATGTGAGCCGTCGAGCGGGGTGGACGACTTCTATTCCACTAGGCCGAAGCCTGCTAACGTGTGGGCCCGGGACCATGGAAGAGCCCCCTCATCTATTCGGGTGCCTCTTTCTTCTCTCAGCTTCTCATTACCTCCACCAAGAAGGTTATGCTTTGCCGAGTTTGTTTGTCTGTCTTTTAGGAGGAACAGTCGATTAACTTTCAGTGAAGATCCGTTCAATCGTTTGTTTATTTGTTTCGTTTTTTTTCGGTAGTACAACTCAAAATGTTATTGACCGATTTATATGAAATTTTCAGAAATTGTGGGGATTATTACTACGACCAACTGACTATTCATTTTTTCAGGATTGTTTTTTTTTGCTTCTGTGTTTGATCATATTTTTCAAAATGTTTGTCAAATCATAACTCAAGAAGTTACGGATGGATCTTCAAGAAACTTACAGAAGCTGTTAATACTGTAGAGAGGCACACCGAATGTTGGTGGTGATGTTATTAACCCTGTATATCATTGTGTATCGCATGCGAGTACCCTAAATCTTAAGTCGTAAAATGCAAGATTAAATTAAGGGCTCAAGGATGAATTAGAAGCGTGCATTTAAATTTATATAATTATGTTAAGTAGAGTACATGTCGTTTGTTTATCAGAAAGGTAGGCAGTGCCTACTCTGAATGACATATACAGTACTAGCATTACATTTTTTCTTCGACCGTCGAATATGATCATTGTCCAGTATAATTATAATGGATTGTATGATTTTATTGCAGAGAAACTTTCTAAATTTTTAATTGTTTCAATGTTTACAAATGCTTTAATAATGCCTACGCTAAGCACTTTCAACCGGGATGAATACGATTTTGTTGAGTTACGAGTGAAACTTGATATTTTTTTCACTCTGCAGGACTCTTCATTTATATCGTTAAGGGGATCAACTCACGATTCTGGTGAAAATAATCAGTTTTTTTTTTTTGCTGAAAATGAGTCCTTTGGTAGTATGAAAGTGTGTCCTATAATTTTATGGGGCTAGGGGCACTAGAGACCCCCCCCCCCCCTCCAAAGAGGGGACCAAAGGGGCCGGGTTCAAAATGATCAATTGTGGAACGGTTGCTCTGAAATTTTCCACGTTATGTGTATTTTTGAAATAGAAACACATTTTACCCAAACAACTTTTGTGATTTAGGCCTTAGTCTTTGAGATAATGGGAAGTATATGTATATATACCTATTGTGTAGTTTCGTAGCTGCTTTTCTGATTTGTAATTTTTGTTAAAGGCGACCTATATATATGACCCCAAAGAGGGGTCCTAACGGGGGCCGATGGGCGGGGGTGAAAACATAATGAAATGATGCATGCATATTATTTATAGATGCTAATACAACATGAAAACAGCAACTAAATTAGAAGTCGATAATTTTTCATGCTAGGAAAAAACAAAAGACAGTTTTAGAATCCTTGAAACATTCCTAACAAAGTTATAGAAGAAGCATATTGTCCATTTTTGCCCTCATATTTTTTATTTCAGCTCAAAACAGAATTTTTTTTACTATACTTCAGTTAGCGATCAAAAATTGCATATCAATAGAAAACGAAACTGAAAATCTGTTTATATAACTTTGTTAGGAATGTTTCAAGGATTCCAAAACTGTTTTTTTTTTTTCCTATCTTGGACACTTATTGACTTCTATTCTCTTGAAACTACATATATATATATTTCCTTTCATCTCAAAAACTAAGGCCTAAATAAAAAAAAGTTGTAGAAGCAAAATGTGTTTATTTTCCAAAATTTCATGAACTGAGCAAGTTTCAGACAAATCGATCCACAAATAAAAAGTTTCGAAAAACCTGATTTGATCCTTTAAGCCATGGCATAGCAACTACGTATAGGTAGCCCCATCGCTTGACCAGTTTGTGACTCTTCTGCTGCATCTCGCTCAGGAATGTCACCACGCAGGTGAGCTCCGGCGCGGCTAGTGCCGTTCATGTGTTTGAGCTTGTAAAAATACTGTGGATAAAAACCGATTATGGTTTCATTTCATTTTTTTTCAAAAGGATAATAAAGAACTGACAATCTGTTTCTGTACCAGGTATCTTGATGTTGGAAATCTACACGTAAAGATGATAAATCGGTAAGTTTCCGTAGTAGATTGGCTGTAAATTATTGATCTTAACATTTTTACTGTGCAGAATGAGTATAAATGAATTTCGTCTAAGGATAGTTAGGGAAAAGACAGTAAAATATTAAAATGCTGTACTCGGAAGCTATATCCGAGTGTAATCAGACTAATATTTACATGACTTACCATATGCACACTATTGCACCGTTATATAATGTGGGTGCAACGTGAGATGCCTGCTTAAAAGTCCAAGTTTCATAAATTGACGCACCTATAGCTAGCATACTATTAGTTTGCAAGAACTTACGGAAGTACTTTCAACTCTAGAACTAATATTTTTACACAAGCGAGCTTATATAGCATTTAATATACGTGCTAGTGCTATCATGAGACTACAACTTGTAAGTTATGACGTGGAGTTTAACGCAGTGTTCCTCATTTATGATGAATAATTGAATGGACTGTTATAGGATCACCTCACCAATTTACAGTATGACCTTTCACTGCGCAAGGTATCATTCGTGATACAATTAGGAAAATAATCGATGTAAAAGAACAGAAACCAATTAGACGTCGTAACTACCTTTGTATCATTGGAAACACAGTTGTTGGATAACATTCAGCAAGCATTGCACCATTTTACCTCCAGTTTGGACCCAATGCCGTGAAAGTGATTTTTTTTTTTTCGCCCAATTCCCTTTGTATCATATATGATAGAGTTATATATATTTATGATTGTATGAATCTCCAATAAACTTCTTGATATACCGATTTTAGTATGTTTTAGTCCAAAATTGTAAAAAATTCTGAAAGCTATAAAATGATGCACGCAGTGAAGGAATATATACAGATTAATTTTATTTGCGTGTTTCTGCCTAAACGTGTTTCATCATTCCTTTCCTATCTCGTCCTGTAGTTAATATATGTATACTGTATAGAGTTATGGATGACTGCAAGTTGTATCGCAGTTAGGACGCTTATTGAGGAACTACTAGCCTTTGAATATTTATGTATTTATTTCATGTTTCCATAAAATGTCCAATGTCACTTTGATTTTTTCATACGCTGCCTAAAACTATACGGTAGAAAAATGCTATTGCAGACGCCAGAGTATTATTTTATAATGCTATCAAGCGATGGAGAGCAATGCCGGATTTTGAAATAAATCATAACATTTTAACTGAACTGGTTATTCGTTGTGATTAGTAGAGAACGTTTAATTTAACGAGAACACGAAAATCAGTGCCATATAATAATTCACGTCGTATCTTTATTTATTCATAATTATATCTATATTTCCCTGTCATGCTCTATGAGAATAAGCTATATAGGAAGAAATTCGGCGGTATCTAAAACATGGAGTTCGCAGTAGGAAAACTAGCTGAGGGACTTGAGCTCACCTACAGGATTAAGTTTGTAATTGATCAAACTTCAGATGTGATACCGGAATTGCCACATGGCATATCCAGTTTTTCAGGTAGGACGCTGAATTTTCATTAGAGAAACTCTCTAAAAAGTACAGGAGACAACGGGGTTTCCCTGAAGTGCTAATTTTCTGCCGTCATGTAGCATAACGGCGTGGGCCACTAGTCGTTAATAAAGACTGTAGTGGGTGAGTGCGCTTTGGTCGTCTGAGGACGTCACAACTGGCCAGCACGCAAAGGGGGTGGAGTCGGAGATGCATGCGAGGCTACCGTTACGTAGTTATGTCATGTTGTTGCGCCATGCAGTAATAAATCTAAACCTATACCTTTATTTTTTAAAAACGTGTTGACGGACTCATAAATCTGCAAGTTATGAAGGATGAAGTTTGCTATAGTTAGCCGAAGTCAGAATATTATAGCACAACAACCCAGGAAAATTTAAAAATTTAAGAATATAAAACGAGATCTGCACTGCATCATTCGTTACATGTACCCCTCATCGGTTATAGGGTGGGTCATGGGCCATTTTGTTATGTAGTTAAGTTCACCCATCCAATATTATGTGGAGCAGCTCCACCAGGAAACACCCTGTAGGTTACGTCTTTCTTTTGTGCTCCCTTTACTTCTTTGTGCTTTCATAATCCTGCTGGTGTTAATTAATTTTGTATTCGTTCTTCCTCTTCTTCCCCGACTTGATGTTCCCATGCACGTGGATCTGTGTGGGAGCACTCTCGTGCATATGTTCCACGATTGTCATGTCATACTATTTGTCCCTTTCTTTTCTTTGAGCAGCTTAGTGCAGCTTTAGGGAAGTTAAAACTATCTTATATTCTGTACCATACCTAACGTATGTATTAATTGGAATAGTTTTCCTGGTATGGGCATTATAATGATCAAACCATACAATAAACTCCGTCCTGTGTTTATTTGTTTATATGTTTATATATTTTTATGTTTCGTGCCGCCCTCCCTCTTAAAGAAATAGACAGGCGGAAATAGGCCGGGTTGCAGATTTTGTTATTAGGTTGCGTTTTCATGGAGATCGATGGCCAGAGAAGATAGTGAATGTGGGATCCTTATTCCTTAATATTTCAACGATACATATCTTGCTTGAAACAGTTCTTGACATCGAAATAATTAATCAATTTTCGGCTTCTCTTAGCGCTGCTGTGGAATTTGATTTTTATTGTCACTTTCTCCATACAACGAAACATCTGTTTACTTCGCTGAGAAAAAAATATATGTCAGGATGATGATGATGATGGCCAACGTAGATCTAAATGTAGATCTTTCCTTTGCAACGTTGAAGTTCACTCATGTAGATACACACAGCTTCTCTATAAAAACACGCTCTTGCATCGGGATTCGTAGTCTCTTCTATGGTTTCCTTTACCGGAGCTTCAGCTGCCTGAGTTTACGCTGTTGCTCATATCGACATCATAACCATCGATGCAATTAGCAAGATATTCTTCAGGATTTCTTCTCAGCAGATAATTACCTCGGCCAAGGAGGTTATGTTTTCTTCGTGTTTGTCTGCCTGTCTTCTGTTTGTCTGTCACCAAGATAACTCAAAAAAGTTATAAACCGATTTGGGTGAAATTTGCAGGGATTCTTAGATATGTTAGGAGGAACAGATGATTAACTTTTGGTGAAGATATGTCTATCCGTTTGTTTGTTTGTTTGTTTGTCTGCCTCATGTTTCTCGACGCTCTAACTCAAAAATTTATGGATGGATTTTGATGAAATTAGCATGAGTTGTTAGGTATATAACAAAGAGTAAATGACCAAATTTTGGTAATGATTTGCTTGTTTGTTCGTTCGTTTGTCACTGTTTTTAAATTTATGCTTGTTACCACAATAACTCAAAAAATAATGAATGGATCTCTATGAAATTAATAGGAGTTGTTAGTAATGTTAAGGACATTCATGATGAAATTTTGGTTCAGATCGGTTTGTTCGTTTGTATGTTTGACTCATGATTGTCATAACGTTTGTTAACAGTATAACTCAAAAAGTTATGAACGGATCTTCAAGAAAATTGTACAAGCTGTTAATAATATGAAAAGGCACAAATGATTAAATTTTGGAGTTTATACAAAGAAAATTATGGTTTCAGAGCCAATTTCAGTTTTTTGCTACCGTTGCTTCACTTGGCGGAGGTATACGCTCTCAGAGTGCTCTAGTTTTCTCTAATTTAGATTTTTCTTCAATAGAACAACATTTCAGTTGAGGAAAACTTCCGAGTTATATGACAGCGTCAGTATCCTGGATACAGAGCTCGGTATTTATTAGGAGACAATATCGACTGTGGGCCCAAAGAAAACATTGCTTTTCAGCATATGGTCGAAGGAAAGCTTGGCGCCGCTCTTCCGTAACATTAATGGGAAATTATGATCTGGGATGAAGACGGAACATCTCAAATTATTGCTATCATTTTGACAGCACGGCCACTCTAGTCCACTTTATAATACTACACAGTTGGTAGGTTGCCTGCTTACTTGCTTCATTGCTTAGTCAGTTGGTCCGTCTCTCCGGCACGTGCTTTATTTTATTTAGAAAGGAAAAAATTCAGTTAACTGCTGTGCTGATACCATAGGGGATAAAATAGGAAGAAATGCGGGCCTCACATTTATTGCAAACATGTTTCATAAACAGCATGATACGCCATTTTCTGAAGCCGGAAAAGTAGCCTTTGTGTTATTATTATATTTTACGACTTTCTTTAGATCTTGGGTGATGAAAGGCTGCCCTTTTGCTGTTCACTTGTTGCTCACGATGTTTCTTCGCCAGTACTCATTTCAGCTACATCAAATGCATCCCCTATTTAGCTGCATGTTCCTCATTTAGCCGTTTTACTTAGCGTTATTTCTTCAATTGTAAAATGTCTTCATTGGGGATGATGCCTTCCACGTCAAGGAGGTTTAATAGAATGAAGGAACAAAGCCACGTGTAACCGTACTGGCCAGGGAGGATTTTCTTTTTATGGCCACTTCCTTCCCACCAATCACAGGCTCGCAGCCATTCTTTCCCGCCAACCACAGGCTCCCAGCCATCCCTTCCCAGCAATCACAGACTGCCAGCCATCCGCATAGCCAATCAGAGAATCATTAAAACTTCAGCCTTGAAAAGAATTTTAACTCCCGAGTTCCGTAGCCGCTGCTACCTCCTTCAATTAATACTCCAGAATTGAAATACTTATTAGCAGTACTTCATTGGGATTGGTCCACCAAGTTTGGTAGCTACTATACATTTTCCATAAATTTCTGTCGAATTCCGAATTGTTTTCGCATTATTATTGTTATTATTATTATTTTTTTCTTGCAATAAGAAGATATTATTACGAGGCCAACGTTCAATGGATGCCGTCTTGCGACGACTGGGCATTCTAGTCATAATATAACAGCCAAACTTAGGTGTTGACCTGATACACACGATAATTTGCTTCATTAACTCCAATAATGTCGACAACAGAACTGTTGCGTCTCTGCACGGCCACAATAATTTGGGTCACATAGAAAACGGAGCTGAGCTAGAAAACTATTGACGGGCTGCCTGAGAGCCGGAGGAGATTTTAGAAAACATGAGTCAACACTGCGCCGGACAGGATCTCATCTGCCTCCTGGCGGGAGCTCTGCAGCATAATAACGTCATAGGCTCGCGTCCTGACGCTGTCCGAGCAGAACGAATCCAGTAAGAGTCTCGGCGAGATACAAATGTTTCTGATATATATTTTCTTAGGGGGATGGGAGTAGTGTCTGCGCTCGTTCTTCTTGCGACAAATTGCAAAGTTTCTGTGCCTAGTATACCTACTGTTTTTTCGGGAAACTAATCGCATCAGTATTCACTGCACGAAATATTTGTGCATGGACATTCGATAAGTAAAGCGCTGAAAGCATGTATACTGCACGGAGGCTTCACATGGACGGCATGAAAAATGTGGCATGTGAACTCGCATGAGGTAGAACCGTTATACCCATTAGCCAGTCCTCAAAATGCCTCTGATGAAATTCCAGAAGAATAAGATTCAATAAGTTTAATTTGATGTAAAGTTGTCCTTACAATACACAAATGGCCAAATTTTTTTGATCGGCTCTTTCGTTTGTGGGTTCGACTAATGTTCGTAAGAACATAAATCGAAAAGTACGGATATTCACCAATTTTGTGGGAGTTGTTAGAAAATAGAAATCGACAATTCTTGATGACGATCGGATCTTTCGTTTATGGGCCTGCCTATTTGTTTGTCCCAGTGTTTGTTAAGGTATAACTCAAAGTGTTACAGACGGATCATTAAGAAAACTACAGGAACTGTTATTAATGTTAAAAGGCACGATTGGTCAAATTTTGCCAATGATAAAAAGAAAATCCTACCATTTTCTGTTCGATGAATGAAACAAAAGTTCTGCATTGGCTAAATTAAGATAGTTTTTTTGTTAAATAATGAATATCGAACGTCAAATCATATTGGTATGTACTATATATCTATAAAACTCAGGTGCCTGCTTGTGTGTTTCTGTCAGTCGTCGCCAATAGTCAATAAAACAACTTTAATTTAATTTTTTTGCTTATATTGATTGTTCTGAAGCATAATCCAAGTGAAAATGTGTTCTATTTTGCTTTAATAAATAATGAACAAAAATGTAGAAAATGAATTTATAAAACACATTTACCTGTCTTATTTAAGTGTCTAATACCAGGTATACTAAATGGTCAGTTTTCAACCTTTCATAGTTCTGGGTGAGCTCTTTGTAAAGAAAACATCAAATTATCATTTTACCTCTGCATTAGCATTGAAAACTATTATTCCCTTAACGGCCAAAGTCTCTAAGGCCGAGTTCACACAACATTCATCTCAACGTGTTCACTCCGAATTGTAGCCTCGTCGTCAGCACTACTTTGCGTACGCCACAAAGAATTAGGAAAATATCAACCGTCAGATCAGTTTTCTCTGCCAGTATCACAAGGCAAGTTACGTAAATCTTTTCAAACTTTGAGTCCAGCAGAACTCGAAAAACAGTGCCCTTTTCTGCTACTTCTAGGGCACAGTACCGCATTCGGAAGGGTGGAAGAGCGAACGCATTGATATGAATGCCGTGTGAACTCGCTCTTAGTAGGCCAGCCTCATCCGGAACGTAACCCTAGTCTATTACGAGACCACAGCACCACCAGCATTACTCCTATTCACTAGTAGTAAGGCTCCTATCTCTACTGCACTGCTTATGACTATAAGTGAAGCGTTGTCACTTTTCATGCGTTGCATAACAACAATGAGAACGCCTGACTTGTCTGAGTAACACTCGTCAATGACAGGTTTTGGCTGATGTTTTCTACTTTAATATTACTTGCAAAGTATTCCCACTTTTCATTCATTTCATAGCATGTTTTACTACTCCTAGCTAACCTGCGAAATGTTCCTCCATGACAAGTCCTTGTTGATGTTCCGTAATTTATTATAACCTGTAAAACGCTGTCACTTTTCATTTGTTGCATAAAATTTGTCATCATCGCTGAACTGGTTCCGGAATGACAGGAGCTGGTGATGCACATAGGCCTGCACAGCTAGGGCTATGCAGCAACGTAACATTAACGCTGCACCTCCTTTGTAGCGCACGTGACTCTGACAAAACGAGTCTCCGTTAAAGCCTCTGATGGGTAATTCTTACACGTCTCCCTGCAACGATCTAGGGTCGTGTAAATTACTGGACCAGTTTGCCTTAAATTATTACGGTATAAAA
>LQNS02276925.1:4811994-4822551 GCA_001587735.2 Parhyale hawaiensis | reverse complement strand
GGCCAATTCTTTATTTTGCGGCAATTCTGCAGTTCATTTCGGCAATTTACAACTCAGTTCGACTGGTGTGACTCATTTCGGCAGTCCTACGACAATATTACTGCGATTATTTTTGCCTGGGTAGGGTTAGGTTAGTTTGGTTCGTCTATCCGATGCTATGGGGAGCAGTGCCCCCAGGGGGTTTGTGTAGGTTACCTTAGCCATTAGCTAGGCCTTCGGGACGTCTGTCATTCGTGCCCACTTGACTTCATTCCTCATTTTGTACTCATAATGATCTTACTGTCATCTGTTCTTCCTCTTCTTTCCCGACTTGCTTTCCCCGTGCGTGTTGGTTCACCTTCGTGCATGGGTTCCACATTTCTATCGACATGCTACTTGTCCCTTCCTTTTCCTCTCTAGAATAACCATAGTTGTGTCTAGGGAGGCTTAAACAACTAATATAATAATGAAAATAATAACTAGCGGGACCATACAAGTTCCACGGTTGAATAAAGTGTATACCTTCCAAAATAACCGAGACCATGTTACGGTATTGCATTTTACCCGAGTTTAACGTAATGGAGCACTTCTAACGTAACACACCCCGTCAAAGTTAACGCCCGTTATTTAGCCCTGACGAACTCTTTCTACCTCAATATTGTCTGTCTACTGTAACATAATAATTGTCTACGCTAACGTAACCCGTGGGAGACCCGTGAGAATTCCACGATTAGTTACCATTCTCACTGTTTAAAATTTAGCAACTGTAAGCTACGCTATGATAACCTACATCGTAAATAGCGCCAGTCAGAGGGTCCCGTCGTCTAAAATGGCGGCAGTAATTTTGTGTTTAAGCTTTTTGTTGTTCCGGTTCTTGGTATAGGTTTTGCTGTAAAATACGCCCATCCTTGCAGGCCTGATCTTCAGTTAATGAAACGCAAGTTGTACAGCCAACAATATTGTATAATTTTGAGCTTTTCGCTCTATTAGTGTTGGATTCATGATAATAGCAATGAGTTCGGTGCACCTACAACTCTCAGCCTACAGGTATTTCATTAGACGACAGAATGAACTAATTTCAATGCTTCAGGGTATTCTTAGTGTATTTAGTGTATAATGCTTCACTCAATGCCTTTTTGCATTTTTGAAAAAAGATCACAGTCTGGCATAAGCTAAACTAATAGTTTCAAAATAAGTACATGTTGGGCAATTATCTTCATTAAGTAGCTGTTTATAAGAATAATTCTGATCAATGCACTTACTGTATTAAATGCTAATGCTCAAGACCAGTAGCTGTTACCTAAATGGGATATTAGGCCGGCTGCAGACAACAATCTTTCATCCTGTGGTTTCACTTCACAGCGTTCGAATGTTTTACTGTGTCTGTGCGAACAATAAAACCGAGGGCTGGTTTCTGAGACGACATTTACTAAAAAATCGAAAAGACACAAGACACTGTGCCATTACACTTGCTAAGCCAGCCCAGCGCATACGACGGTAAACATTTTATCGAAACTATTGGCTGACCCACAGTTGTGTTTGCAATTAAGGACAGCACGAATATTGAAGTAAAAACATAGGACAGAAGACTATCGTGTTCAGTGTTACATCATATAAAATGCGCACTGTATTTCAAACTGTAATATATCTTATTTTTTAGCTCTAGATTTTCTTGATTGTTTATCATATATTAGATAAAAACTGAGAAATTAGCAAGAACATACATCCAAAACTGTGCTACTTCCTTAGTTTCCATCGGGATATAACTGACGGCTCACTGGTTTTAATCCAGAATATAATGGTAAATCTTGCCCCCTGTGATCGCTATACGAATGGTACTTTTATAGCGATGACACACGATAGTAAAATGAAAGAGTTTCGTCATTGTTTCGTCCGAAAGTCACGTTGAACTCTTCTAAACACAACTTTGAGATCGCCAAGAAATGGTGTAACTATGTTTACCGTCAGTTCAGCAGTTTACTCCGCAAGTGCCGTTAGGTAAGTTTCAGACATATCATTATATCTGGAGGGATTTATTTATAATTCGCAATCGTTTGCAAGTGTGTGCAATTTAAATGGGCACATCAATACATTCGAGCGAAACGATGACGATACTCGTTCTTTTGAATAGCGTGTGGCGTCGGCATTATAGCTTGTAGCATGAACGCTGGCACAATCGGATCGTGAACTGCTGCAGCTGTGATTATTTCCCTGTAATAAATTGTAGCCTATAGTTCCCCTTCACTAAAGTTTGAATTTTTTATGGAATCAGTTATCCATTTTATTACATTAAAGCTCAAGGAACAGCAGATAGAGCTAAAACAAAACTATCAAATTGAGTTTCGCACGCGCAGATACCGATCAGCTGTTGCTTCAGTGTTTGCACAGCACGCTCTACCTGCATTTGTAACGCGCTTTCCTATTGGCTGAGGGAGCCTCACGGCTGTTTTTTAGCATTGACTCGTAGAAGCCTTTACGTTCACGTTTAACTGCTGTGAACATCTCAACGTACGATTGACGCAGAGAAACGTTAAACGTAGTCATTTACGTTTGAAATTGAGCCGTAACTTTACGCATACTTGGCGAACTTTTAAACATCCTTAGCCCTGGGCAGGGATGTTCAACACATAATGGTTACGTGAACGTAGCGCGCAGCTGTTGCCGCAACACCGCTTACGTGAACCTTCGAAGTTGTGACCGAATACTTAAAATATTTAGACGTTCACTTTGCTGGATTTAATCTTAAATATGCTCTTAACTATAAGGTTGGTCGGGGCGGTTGTAAATGTCACTAAGTTAACAGCTGCATAACTAAAATAGCAATGAAATAATTAATAAAGACAACAATATTACATAATTTTGAGCTTTTAGCTCTATTGGAGTTGGATTCATGATACTAAGCAATGTGTTCGGTGCACCTACAACCCTCAGCCTACAGGTATTTCATTAGACGACAGAATGAACTAATTTCAATGCTTCAGGGTATTCATAGTTTATAATGCTGCACTTCATGCCTTTTTGCATTTCTGAAAATGATCACCGTCTGGTATACGCTAAAATGAGACTTTCCTTATGATAAGTACAGACTGGGTAATTAACTTCATTTAGTAGCTATTTATAAGAGTAATTCTCATCAATGCACTTGCTGTAATAAATGCTAATACTGAAAACCAACAGCTGTAACGTAAATGGAATATTACGCCCGCTACAGACAATAGACTTTCGTCTTGTGTTACAGTAAATGCATTGATGAGAATTATTCTTATAAACAGCTACTAAAGGCAGATAATTGCCCAGCCTGTACTTATCATTTGGAAAGTCTCATTTTAGCTGATGCCAGACAGTGATTGTTTTTCAAAAAGGCATTGAATGAAGCATTATAAGCTAGGAATACATCGAAGCATTGAATTATTGTATTCTGTCGTCTGGTGAAATAACTGTAGGCTGAGGGTTGTAGGTGCACCTTACACATTGATATTATCATGAATCAACTCCAATAGAGTTAGAAGCTCAAAATAATGCAATATTGTTGCCTTTATTAATTATTTCATTGCTATTTTAGTAAAACATCTGTTAATTTAGTGACATTTACAACCGCTCCGACCAACCTTATAGTTAAGAGCATATTTAAGATAAAAAAAACAGCAAGTGAACGTTCTAAATATTTTAAGCATTCGGTCACAACTTCTAAGGCTCACGTAAGCGGTGTTACGGCAATAGCTCTGCGCCACGTTCACGTAACGATGTGTTGAACATCCCGGCCCTGTCGCTGATACCGATAAGTTTTTTCTTTACTTTTGGAGCGCTCGGCACACATATTCTACCAACATTGCAATACACTTCTAAGTGGCACAATTTGTCATGTTGGGTTTGCAAATAAACACCCTTTGCGGTATTTTTCTAAAAAGCTATATGAGTGATATGGACTTCCAGGTCAGCAATTTATATAGCAGTACGTGTCCTCTATCGAGTACTATCTACAGTACAAGACAAGGTGGCTGACATGAAGTATTTATGCATGACCGCGAAAGATCAAAGAGCGCAACAGTTACTGTAGTGACGCACCCTGGCCGACCCTCGCTGCAGTGGTGCGCTCGACGTTGCGAAAATTTGCCGCCATGTTGGTGCCGGATGAAATTTGTGAGTAGCTTGAGATGTAAAGCCCTAAAAGAGAGCCATTACTTTTGTTGCTTACTTTGCTGGTTTATGAGTGTGATAAATTTAGCTGAGGCTACCCCACCGAAATGGAAGAGGGGTGTCCGTGTTCGCTTGGACGTAACTGTAGTTGGCTGCACCAGGTTTTTTTTTTTTTTTGCCCCTCTCGACAAACAAACTGCGGCTGCCCTCTCATAGATTGCAGCTGCACCAAGAGAAATTCCTGTGATACAAATTGACCTCACCACTAGACTGTTTGCATCATACCCAGTCAATAGGGTTAATTTATCGAAACATCTTGAAAGGACCCTCATGAGAAAAAATCAAACACTGAAAAAATGCCGAGCGTTGCATATTATCAGTTCGTTTGTGTATTTATAACCATTCGGGGCAAATGGCGATAAGGGCAGTTTGGGGCAAAAAATTATTTCGGCCTCAGCAGAGATAGAATCACTATGGTCTAGAAATGAGAACATAAACTCTTATATAGACTTAAAGCATTTATTTGCGGTCTTTTCGAGGTTCGTATTACTTTTCTAAGTTAAAAAATTGATGAATGAGGCCGAAATGATTTTTTGCCCCCAAAATGACCTCGCCATTTGCCCCGAACGGCTATACCTGTTTTTCCTTTTTTTCTGCCACACACTTTGAATTAGCATTGGTCGTTAATATTGCGTTCTTTAAATTATCCTTAACCCTTGCCACGCTTGAAACATTGGGGTGGCGTTTGTTCAAAATAATTCCTAAATCGCTCAAGCGATTGATGCTAATAATTTTCTACTGTTATTTTTGGCACCACAGGGAGGAAGGAAGGAAGGAAGGAAGAAAGGAACGAAAGTTGTAGTCCTGTGCTTGCCAGTTTCAGCGCTTTCACACATTAGTTTGAGGATTAAACATGATGGTGAAGTGAATCCTTCGTAACATATTCATGAAAACAGCCATGAGCCATTACAGAGAATTGGAGCTCATTTGCATTTTTACTGTCGTTTATAACAACGGGGTTTGGTTTTGTCTCTCTTTACCATACACGCTAAAAATCAATTTTCGTAGGAACGGCGCTATTCAAAGTGTGACCGAACGGTCGTGTTGGAAGGCTTTGGGTTAATCATTTTCTTTTTGGAGATTATGACGCCCGTCCATCTTCCGGAAACTTGGACTTCATGAAGGACTCTGATAATTATAGTTGGTAGTTTAAGCCTCCGTTGCCGAACGAATGCGATTGATTCTACAAGAACAGCGTACATACAGTATGTGGATGAGAATGTTGAACCCATGCAAGAGGGTGTTTCCACGCAGAATCGACGCCCATGGAAAAGTAAGTCGGGGTTGAAGAGAAAGAACAGAATGAAAAACTCAAAGTAGGTGCGTGAAAACAAAGAAAGGAAGTGTGGGCGGAAACGGGACTTTCCGAAGGCCCACCAAATGGCTAAGATATCCTACAGAATTCTCCTGGGGCTGCTGCTCCCCATTACATAGGATGGGGAAACTTAACGAGCATAACCCCTATGGCCTGTGTCCCATGTTTGAAAATAATCTCGGAGAGGGGTCTTGGTTTCACCCCTTTGAATCGAATCTTGGGCCTTAACCTTGAATGAATGATCGAAGAGAAGGCCGGAAACTCAATCATACGTTAAGTGAAGCTTGCAGCAGTATCAAGCGTTCCTGGGTTGGTTTTAACACCTACAACACTATCCAAAATAGCTAAACCAACGCACAGGTTTCAAGTTTTGGACGACTGGGATCGGCTTAGATCGACTTTGATTATCGAATCAAACAAGCCCTATCATTGTCTTGACCATAAGCCGTAGCTTAAGTAGGGCTTGTCAATCCCCTGTAACTTTATCTTTGCTTTGACCTCAAGGTCGAGCTTACACGTCATTCGTATCAGCGCACTCGCTTATCCACTCCTGCGAACGTTTTGCTGCGTGTATCCTACAAATGACGGAGAGACATAACGCTTCCTGATTTTTATTTCAGTCGATTTTCCAGAGATTTCCGTAACTTGCCTGTGATACCTGCAGAAAAAACTGATGAATTTGGCCGCTAACATTTTATATCTTTTTGTGCCGTGCACAAAGTTGTGATGACTACGAAGCTACAAAGCATCCGGGTAAGTGGATCAGTGAACGTGCTGAGATGAATGACGTATAAACTCGCTCTAAAGCCATACTTTTAGAAGATTGACTTGCCAATCTCATGTAACTGAGAGCCGCACTAACATGGAACCATACCTGGCTCTGTTAGATACCCGTTACCTACATATTTCCTTCGTACTTATCTTTCGCTTCACATCCATTTTTTGGCTTCTAACGATTATTCTTAGGTTTTCCTTTTCTTTCTCGCGTCGTACTGTTGTCATACACGGTATTCTTCCTAGCATAGGTTCCCAATTATTACTGATGCAATGCACGTTCCTTTTTTTTTCTTTTAGAACCTCTGTTTCATTTCCCAGGGGGTTTTAAACTAGCATGAGAGCTGGTCTTTTAATGAGTGAGCGCGAAACAAGTGCTTCTCCATCTCTTTTGCCACATAATCGCCCAATTCACCATGCGCCAAAATGACATTCCTCCATTTGAGGACTGTTTATTAACATGAGGAGGTACATCCCACCAATAATTAAGTGTACGTCGTACACAGTTTGTTGGTGTATCTCCGTGCCGATCAGAAGGATTAGATACGAAAATTTGTCTGCTGAAGAGTAAGTAGTCATTGCTTTGCTAAAATCTTCAGGGCTAGTATTGACAACGTGTGAAGAACTTCCGGTAGCCTAGATACTGGATTTTACTTAGGCCTAATTCCCTAATAAATTCTCTAAACATATGATGCGCGTGCCTCCGGGGGGTAAATGATGGGCCATAAGCCATGGAGTGATCTAGGTTCGCCCCTCCTATGTTATCGGAGATTTTGTAGGTTAGTTCTTACCTTACCCATTGGATAGGTTTTTGGGGCGTCTGTCTTTCGTGCCCACTTTGCTTCCATCCCCACTTTGCTTTCATCCGTTTTCATACCCATACCGATTATACTTTCCTGACTTGCTAATTCCATGAGCGACCATCCACCGTCGTGTATGGGGTCTGTTTTGTACGGACATGCTACATGTCCCGTCATTTTCCTCTCTTGAATAACCATTTAAGCAAGTTATATTTTTCCTCCTATAGTTTTATAATATTCTCTTTTTCATCATCCATGGGATAAAATCAATGTAATATTGCCATAGAATTAAGCTTCAAACATCATGACCCAGTCGGGGATCCGTGCGTAAACCACAGGGGGTCCGTAGGTTCAGATGCAGCCCCAATGGGAAACACTGCTCTATAGTGTATGGATTCTACGTTTTTGCTGAAATACAACATGTCACTTCCTTTTTTTTACTCCTGATGTACTTTCATTGTGTCTAGGGAGGACTAAACACTTAAATCATTCACTTAATGAAGGACATCACCGCTACGTTGCACAGAGGGGAATCGTTGCACCATCGGAAGCCAACACTCCCCTGACAGCATTCTTATTGACCCCAAAAGCTAAAATCGCCATAAAAGCTTTTGAGCGACCAATAATGTTAGGGTCACTGGCTGCAGGTGGACAATTCGTGTACGGTACTTGGTCATAATATCGATTGTTCGAAAAAGTCGTTGTCCGCTTAAATATTAGTAATATATGAGCCATTTTTCAATAAAAGATGCAGGAAGTAGGAATATCTGTTAACAGCAATAAATAATGTTAACATAGGTGCAGGTAAATAACGTTCTAAAAAAATCAGGTTCAAACTCTGATATATTTGGATGAAAAAATCACCAAAGTAGTGAAAATACGGACATTTGTAATAAATCAATTGTACAACGTGAAAATAGGACCGAAAGACGTCGAATTAGGTATGCAAGTTTCAACTCTTTATAATTATTACCGCCGAAACTTGACCTAGGTACACAGTATACATAGATTTTTGTTTTAATTATGATTGATTCTCAACAAGCGTTGGTTCTGTGGAGTAGTACTGGGTGTTTCTTCATAGAGCTGTCACGAAATTTCAAAAGCAACCAATCCAAGCTAAGTATAGCAACTGCTATCAATATCTGTAATCTAGTAAACTGCCATAGGGAACCATTGCCAACATTGTGCTAAGCTTTGCAGCAATTTTTCATCCTAGCGCTGACCTGCAAAAGTGGTGAAACATTTACACATTTTTGCATTTTTTTTTATCGCAGCGAGAGTGTACTGGCAGGCGTTGCCCATATTTACGGGGTTGAGCCTGTGCAATATTATTTTTTTGTTCTACCGTAGCTACTGCCTAACGATATTGGCAGCCGTTGCTTATAATTTGCGTTGATTTTTTTTTTGTAAATCCAATTTCCCATTGCAATTATATTCAATTGCCATTAGCAAGCGTATTGCTGATAACATCCTATGCTGCATCATTAAATTTTTGTAGCCATTGCTGCCTCTGCGCCATTAGCAGGCTCTCCTTATAAAAATTTTACTTTTTTCGGCATTGTCAAATTTCTGCAGCAATTTCTGCCTATGCTATTAGTGGGCGTTGTCGATATATTGTTAGATTTTCTAACACATTTTTTTAAACCCCACCACAGTCCCACTAACAGGTGTTGCCAATATGGTACTCAACTCTGTAACAATAACTTTTAGAACTCACCTCTGAAAATGGCGCACACCCGCTTTAGTGCACGCGGTATTATCACAGAATTCCTGTGTTGGCCGTGATGAAGCTCTTAATTAAACGGTAACTTTTGTAATGGGGTTAGGAGATACTTGGACCATAACTGCCTTATTTTTCGGTCAAGGGATAATTCAATTTAGAAGTTCAAAGTCTGAGAACTAAAAGTCTGAATGGGAGAAAAGAGCCAAGCGAACAACAGACAAGGTGAGCAAAGTCGGCGACCATTTTATTAGCGCTGCAGCTTTGACATAGCGCGTTGTTAACTAATAGTATGAAATCTTTATGAAAAGCGCATTCACATTGTAATGATGGGTTTATATTAGATTTGATATCTGGCAGTAGACGGACCAATAGGCCCATTCCCAAAGAGGAGCCCAACTGTCGCTTCTGCACTCAACAAGCTATTGTCTTTATGTAATATATATATATATTCTGAGGAAATCTCAGGCTAAGTGTGACTTTACACAGTGATTAGATACATCAGATATGCAGGGATTCTAGGCCATTAATTCAGAAGGGATATGAGAAACGGGGGAGCAAAGCGGCCTCTAAAGCAGTTGGCGTTAGGACTTAGGAATAGATGAGTCCAGGAGGAGTTAGAAGTTTGGGAGGGTGCTGCTCCCTGGTTTTTGTTAAGAGATTTTAAAAGTATTGGCTGTCTCTGCACCGACAACATCTGAGGGTAGTCGGTGATCCAGATATTGACTCCGAAGTACTGGAAATCGCATATACGGGAAAAACTTCTGATTTTTCTTAGTTCCTCGATGATGATGTTTAAGTTTTTATCCCTTGTTTCTGAGGCGATCAACAACGTTTCTGTAGAAGAGTTCCGTTATAGCGATGGGTGTAAGCCATTCAAGTACTTGGACGTTGATCTTAGTCGCCCCGTGAGTCGTGTTTGTTCGCGAGAGAAAATTTTGAGCTCATAAAGTCTGTAGGTGACGCTCGTATGTCGTCTTACGTAGTTGGGATATCAATTTTGTTGATTTGCGTTGGAGTCTTTTTCATTTCATCTGCATCTCTGCATTGATGAGACGACCAGAATTGAACAGCAAACTCTAAGTGTGGGCTCGCTAGTGCGTCCAATGAAAAAGTATGATGTCCATGGAATTGTACTGGAATTGGCTGGTAATGAATTCCAGGACTCTGCTTGATATTTTTACCCTTTGTCAACTTGTTGACCGTGCCTTTCTGATACCATTCCCAGGCCACATTGCTGAGTGACCGATGCTACTACCGTGCCGCTTATTTCCAGCCAGTCTGAGATGTTCTTTGGTCCAGTGTATAATACTGGACTTTTGTCGACATGGAAGCTTAACCGTCACATTGCGGTCCATTGCATGAGGCAATCCAGGTCTCGCTCGAGCTCTATCCCATCTCTGTCACACACGGGAAGGTGACACAATTTAGTATCATCCACAAGCTTAGTAGATGTCAGCGAGGCTAGTTTCACAATGGCAAAACATTATCGACCTCCCCGTATTGCTAAAATTATTCAGACTAGCGGGACCCGTGGAATTCCACGGTTGAATAAAGACTATAGGTACTTTCTAAAATGAACCAACCCACGCTACACTATTACAATCTACATCAGTTTAACCTAATGCAGCTTCTATAACGTCCCTATCAGAAATTTTCGTTGGAAGCATCCATGATTATGTTCGGACATGGATGACATTCGCTCGAAATCTACCGCAATTATGAGGGGGTTTCCAACCTTTATGGTTGGGCTAATTCCAAGGTTTCCAACC
>LQNS02276925.1:4787558-4801399 GCA_001587735.2 Parhyale hawaiensis | reverse complement strand
AGCAGGAAGTGTATCTTTCTTTCTTCCAGACTTTGTTCTTCAGTATGACGCTTATCACTTTCCAGTGAGATTTGTTTTCAAGCAAGACGTTTCTCATATGTTTGGAAGACCTTGTAATTCAACACTACCATATACTTTCCTTCACACTATATCTCTTTCAGCCTTGTTTTTCAACATCTTATTCCCTCCGCCAAGGAGGTTATGTTATTGTCGTGTCTGTCTGTCACTAAGATTACTCATAAAGTTATGAGCGGATCATTACGAAATTTACAGGGATTGTTAGGCATGATAACAGTAACAGATGATTAATTTTGGTGAAGATATGTCCATCCGTCCGTTTGGGTGTTTGACTTATGTTTGCCATAAAGTTTGTTGTCAGCATAACTCAAAAAGTTATGAACGGATCTTTATACAAATTACAATAACTCTTAATACTATCGAAAGGCATAATGATTAGATTTTGGTGTTGATACAAAGAATATCATGGTTTCAAAACCAGTTTGAATATTTCGTTACCGTTGCTTGGCGGAGGTATGCGCTCTCAGAGTGCTCTCTAGTTCCCAATATTATTGGCTGCATATTGATACATTAAGATTCAGATTACAAAAGAATTAACTGTAAAATAGGGCGGTTTTGGCACTGTTATTTATATATGAAAAAAAAGCATACCTGCCATACGCAAACTACTTATTAACGAACCTACTAGCTAAATACGCCGTGGCTGAATAAAAAGAGATAAGCTCACAGACAGGGTTGGCTGGTTTAAGCCAAATGGTTTAAACCAAATAAAAAAACATGGTTTAAACCAACCAAAAAACATGTTTTTTTTTGTTTAGTTCAACTTTTTTGGTTTCTATTCAAAACATTGCAAAATAAACAGTTTACTTCCAAAAAATATCAAATTTTAGTCACACAATTGAAAAGATGAGTTAATGTGTTTCTTTTCAGGAATTAGTTTGACTTGTAGGGCAGTTAGGGTCAACTATTGCTAATGTTTATTAAAAACCTGTAACTTAATTGCATTTTGTGCTATTCATTTCAGAGATAATTTTATTCTGATAAAGTAGAACTTAATGAAAATAAGCAGTAGTTATATAGCTGCTAAGAGATAGTTAGTGAGCTCGTGAGAAGGGTGTAGGCATCTAGCTATTTCACTTTTTTAGTTCATTGCTCTGCTCTTGATTAGCTAGAAGCTAGCTATTTCTATCGAGATGTCTTTGTATTTTGGAGTGTTTCTAAGGTTTTCAAATGGTTTTATGGCTATTTCACTTTCTTTAGGTCATTACTCTGTTATCAATTAGCTAGTAGCATGCTATTGCTGCCAAATTGTATTCGTAACTTGAAGTGTTTTCAAATTTTTCAAAGGATTTTGTATTGCAATTGTAACTCATAGCATCTCTGCAGTTTGTATAATAAATCTAGCCGTAGCAAATACAGGTACTCTGCAAACTGTTTTTTCGTAATCCCCTGATCTTAAAATCATTCTTGTACTATAGAAAGTTGAATTGAATTCACTAAGATTCTTGATTGTTGTTAGCTAGCTACATGTGTCTACACAGCAGAAAACCCTTTAAAAGTTGTATAAAGTTCCTACAACTTGGGAAAAAACAACAAAATATTAAAAAAAAATAAAAAAAAAACATTTTTTTGTTTTAACCAAATAAATCATGGCTTTTGGTTTAAACAAAAAAAAAAAACATGGTTTTTGCTAACCCTACTCACAGGTAATTGACTAAGAGTCAATGACGGAAACTTGAATCAACAAGTCGAAGCCAGGACACCTGTCTGAAGATTCGGACAAGTCAGGCCTCAAAGGCTTAATTTCGCTGCCCAATCGAACGCGCCCAAACATCGACTCTTTCCAATGCGTGCGGCCTCACCCTCTGCATCTCATGGAAAGGTCTGGAGGAGGGACGGGGAAGCTACAAAAAGTAGCCGAGTGACTGCTGGGGGCAGTAAATTGCCACCAAGTGCGGTAGATGCTGAAATATAAACAAGTGGACACGCTCGTGTATGGGGGTGGGGGGCTATGGGAGCTACCAACCGACTTGACAGCCCAGGGGCACAAGCCTGGAAAACTTTGGGAGCACCGTTTCCGAAAGTATTGAACTGCTTCTAAAGCTTGCGACATACCGTAGAACTACCTCACTTCAAGACAAAATTCAACACTTCTCAGAGCTTCAGCTACTTGTATATAGTTAATTGATTTATACCTGCAATGTTTGCTGTATTACTTTACTGCATTACTGTGTAATGAATATAACTGGTGCATTTTGGGAATTTTAAGTAGAACGTGAACGCGCATTATTATGGTTAGAGTTTGCTCGCTGCCCATAGATATGTTTCTGTTAATTATTTTTACTGAAAATAATTTGCAGCTTTTCTATCATAGCCTCTCTTCCAGTATTATGTTTTGTCGTAGGTACATAAATGATCAATAATGGGATGACGTTTCTCATATTGGAAGCTTGTCTCTATTATAATTAATTATCCGTTCGCACTTATTCTGAGTACGTTCCGACTTCATACACTATAATTTAACTTCAATTTGAAAATAATAAATTTCCGGCGAATCTGCGCAGAGGAGCATTTTCTTGAATTACTTACACCGTCCCTGCAGCGTCTTTAAATCTCCATGCTGAATGTCCGTAGTTTCTCTATAAAAACAAAAGTCCTCAGAAGATTTATTCGTTTTTGGGAAGCGGGAGACGATGTTAAGCTTAAGGGCTTTCTGAGCGATTAGTCCGGCGAGGACGGAAGAATACTTTCTTTGCTACTCGAGTCAATGATTCTCTCCTCTTCCCAGGAGAGTCCAGTCTCACAGCGCACGCTCGTGCACGCTGTTATTATGCACACCTCTCGTGCGCGTTGGAGTCTTATCACACAGCGCACGCTTGTGCACGCTGTTTTTAGGTATGTACGCTTCTCGTCCTCAGGAGAGTCCAGTCACACAGCGCACGCCCGTGCACGCTGTTTGCCTCACCACTTTCAATGAGTGACACCCACAACTTGATCCAGAGTTTGAGTTCAACATTGTCAAGCTTAATCCGTTAGGTGACTGACCCGAGTACCTACGTCCGCACAATGTAGTCTAAATAGTGTCTGTAGGTTCTTTATACCATATTGAAATAAATGTAAGAAGAATTACCTTTCTTAATTAAGGGTTAAAACCCTGATAACTTAAAAAGAGTGAATCTAATTCGATTTGAGTCTTTGAAACGAACAGGTCTTTTTACTTTAAAATGTATGTCAGTTTTCATGTTCACAAGTGATGCTCTTAGTCTATTTGATGATCACAGATGAACTGGCTCAAACATATTTGAATCTTATTTCAAGAACTTTTCTCGTAAAATTTGTGTTTTTTATAGTGTAAAATAGAGCACATTCGCCTGCCAAGTAAAAAAAAAAGTTTTTACCATCATTACAATTGACTTATATTGAGGAAAAAGTCAGCACTAGAGAATCATTTGTATTTTATATTTATACTCTTACACATTTATGTTTCAGTGTTGCTCTTACGAAGAGCACTCTGAGAGCGCACCCCTCAGGGGGCATAAGATGGGGCATAGGGTTAGGTTTAGGTTAGTTAAGTTCGCCCATCTTATGGTATGAGGAGCAGCGCCCCCAGGGGGTTTGTGTAGGTTATCTTAGCCATTAGCTAGGCCTTCGGGACGTCTGTCTTTCGTGCCCACTTGACTTCATTCCTTATTTCGTACTCCTAATGATCTTACTGTCATCTGTTCTTCCTTTTCTTTTCCGACTTGCTGTCCCCATGCGTGTTGGTTCACCTTCGCGCATGGGTTCCACATTGCTATCGACATACTACATGTCCCTTTCTTTTCCTCTCTTGAATCAGGATAGTTGTGGCTAGGGAGGCTTAAACAACTAATATAATAATACAAATAACAGGAGAAGTCGGCCAAAGTGATCGACATTTCAATCCCCTTCGACTCCAGAATCGTGGACAAGGAAGTGGAGAAGAAGGAAAAGTAGCGTGACCTTGCCATCGGAACTCCAGAGACTGTGACAGATGAAGGTGGACGTCGTTCCAGTGGTCATCGGAGCTCTGGGGGCAATGTCCAAGAATCTCAAGACTGCCCTACGAGAGCTGAAGTGCGGCCATCTCCACCCAGGAACCCTCCAGAAAAGCGCTCTGCTTGGAACAGCGCACATCATTCGCAAAGTGCTCTGAGCCTTAGTTTACGGGATGCGGCCCGGCGCTAGAGCGTGGAGCTAAACATCGCTCAACCAATCCATTTTTGGGTTATGAAGTCCCCTCAATAAAACTAATAATAACTAGCGGAACACATGGAAATTCCATGGTTGAATAAAGTGTATAGCTAACTTCCGAAATAACCGAGACCATGTTACGGTATTGCATTTTACCTGAGTTTAACCTAACGGAGCACTTCTAACGTAACACACCCCGTCAAAGTTAACGCCCGTTATGTTACCCTGACGAACTCTTTCTAACTCAATATTGTCTGTCTACTTTAACATACTAATTGTCTACGCTATTGTAACCAGTGGGAGACCCGTGAGAATTTCACAATTAGTTGTCGCTCTCACTTTTTTAAAATTTAGCAACGCTAAGCTACGCTATTATAACCTACCCCGTAAATAGCGACAATCAGAGGGTCCCGTCGTCTAAAATGGCGGCAGTACTTTTGTGCTTAAGCTTTTTGTTGTTCCAGTTCCTGGTATAGGTTTTGCTGTAAAATAGGCCCCATCCCTGCAGGCCTGATCTTCAATTAATGATACGCAAGTTGTACAGCCATGAGTTTTGCAGGAGCAAAATACCCCCCCCCCCTGCAAGATAAGGCAAGCTATCAGCTTGGAATTGGGCAAACGCTGAGCAGCACTGAGAAAATATAGTTCAATCAAAAGAATTCACCGGAAATGTTCGGGGCTTACCGTAAACTGGATACCAATCGATGGTTGAACCTCAAGCGTCGAAATTTGGCTGCAATGTAAATTCAGTATAAAAAGACGTCAGCTCGGCGTGAAGTTCAACCGCTTCTAAGAGATTCTGCTAAAGGAAGCATAAGCAAAATGGATTACGCTCGAAAGGAACGAAAACTCCAACCAAGACTGAGTCTCTCGAACTGCTAAAAAGATATATTCAACTAAAAGATATGCGACATAGCTTATGCCCGACAGGATCAAAAACTGTATCAACTGTATCAAAGACGAATGGACCAACCGATCATCACCAAAATTTAACCATTTATGCATAGACCGCAACAGTACTTGACTCTTAGGTCCAAGTGGCCTCTGACGCTGGCGGCCAAAATGGGAAAAATGGGATTTTCTCGATAGCTATTATGAACATGTCCAGACACGGTCATGCAGGCAAGCGCCCAAATGCGTCCCCACTGTATCCAAGATTCCTTCTCCACAAGAAAAATGTTGGGTGCCTTGGAATTTTTTTCTACAGTAGTAGATGGGGGAAAAGAATAGCTCTTAAGAAAAATCCCATTTTTCCGTTGCCGAATTCTGGCTGCCAGAGTCAAACCTACTGTTGCGGTCTATGATTTATGTCTTTTAGCATCACTAAAAACTGTCAATTTCATAAAGATCCATCCATAAATTTTTCAGTTATTGAGTTAACAAGCCTAAAATCGAACACAGCGACAAACACACGAACGAACAAACAGAGCATTACAAAATTTGCTCATTTACTCTTCGTAATACCTAACAACTCATGGAAATTTGATAACAATCCGTCTATAACTTTTTGAGTTATGGCATTAAGAAAAATGAGGCAGAAAAACAAACGAATGGACGGATCTTCACCAAAATTAATCATCTGTTACTATTAAAATGCCTAATAATCCCTGTAAATTTCGTAAAGATCCGTTCACAAGTTTTTGAGCAATCTTGTTGACAGACAAACAGATAGACAGCCATACAAACACGACAAAAACATAACCTCCTTGGCGGAGGTAATTAGGGCAGGCTGAAACTTTCGTAAACGTAGTGCGTTTCAGAACAGTTTGCTTTGCCCAATTGGAAAAGTAAGCTTTGAGAGCCTCCACAACTCTTCAGTGTCATAGACACCTATATTCACTTTGTGCTGGCATTAAAGCTTTATTTGCTCTAAGCTCACGATGCCTAAATAGTTGGAATCGAGTTCAGTGAGAAAAAGATGCCGGACATTCCTCAGCGCGGACCCATGCATAGAAAAAATTACAGTAATTCTATTCTGCCATCATTTCGCGACAGAGTCGACTCAGGATTTCTCTAGAAAAGTTGAAATAGCAAAGGAAGGCAATATTCGAGAGTCGCATTGTCGAATGCCTTTCCTATATTCATGTCGCTTGGTACACGCCCTTGCAGTTGCGCTCTGGCAGCGTAGTATTGTGGATTATTATGATTTTTATATCCAGTAAAAACTCTTAAATAGCAAACCTCACGTTCCGGTCATAGATGTTTTACTAATGTCAGGGCCAAACTTTGCATTCGCATGCACAACTTGTTTCATACGAGTATGTGCAGCTCGTACGTCATCCAGATACATATTACAAATCTGTAACATTGATGTTACGGTAGCATGAACAACGTGCGAGCTGTACAGACCCGCATCTAATTGCGATTGCAAATGTCTCGTGTGGCATCGGCTTTATAGAAAGTGAATCTCGTGGGCGATCAAAGTTTCATTCCAGTTGACAAAGGAGTGATATAATGATATCAGTTTGCTTAACCAATAAAATGCTTTTATCATAGGTATCTGTTCACGGTAGCAGCGGACGTTGCTTGCTGCACAGTTGTGCTGAGGGCCCCAGAACGATCCACAGGCCAGGCGCGATTTATCTCATGGCGTTCGGCGCTGAATCCGTATATTTGCTTGATATGCAGAGCTATCGTGGTGGTACGTACTTTAGGGTAAGGGGATCGCGAGTCGTTGAACCTTCCATTTCAACGCCATAGTTCTTAGCGGCCCGTCGTCGGCTGCCGCTACACTTACTCCTCAGGAGCCAGTTGGCTTCTGTCTGCCGCACGAACCAGTGCGTGTGGGTTTTCCAGTGGAGGGTGCAGTTAAAGTTAACTTTACCTTTGCTTTATTTATCACTTTATTGGGTTAAAGCAGGTGCGAAGAAGACAGTCAAAGAACGTGTTGCCTCAGCTCACCGTCCGAATGCGCTGCTGTGTCTGTATTAAGAGATGGCCACGGGCAGTTTTTCAGAGCTTTTATGAAATCCGTGCAAAGTAGATTAAAGGGATCTGTGGAAAACGTTTAAAGTGTCACTTCCAGAACGAACTTACACTAAGAGCCACTTTCAAGTAAATCTTTCGTAGACACACTCGTGTGGTTACGTAAACACAACGAGACATTTGGACACAAACTATATGTGGAGAACACAGTCCCCTGACTGTCGTTCGAGCCAGCTTAGAATGCACTTTAAAGTGGAGCACTCTGAGAGCGCATACCTATGCCATTGTATCAGCACAAGAATCTAATCATTTGTTCTTTTTCACTGTAATAACAGCTTCTGTAAACGTTTTGAAAATCCGTTCATAAATTTTCAAGTTCTATTGCTAACAAACCTTCTGATGAACATTAGTCAAACAAACAAACGGATCATCACCAAAATTTGATCTATAATGTTTTTCTAACATATCTAACTATTCCTGAAAATATTATAAAGATCCGGTCATAACTTTTTGAGCTCACTGACAACCATAAAATCAAACACAGACACAAACAAACTAATGATGAAGCAGATCATGGCAAAAATTTGTTCATTTACTTTTCGTGATATGCCTAGCAACTCGTATAAATTTCATAAGAATCTGTTCATTAATTTTTGAGTTATGGTACCGGAATAAAATGCAGGCAAACAAACAAACGATTGAATAGATCTTCACTTAATGTTAATCATCTGTTTGGTACTCCTAAGGTGTTGAACAATCCCTGCAATTTTTGTAAAGATCCGTCCGTAACTTTTTGAGTTATCTTGGTGACAGACAAACAAACAAGACAGACAAACAAACTGACATTCAAGCAAAGAGACAAACAAACAAAGAGACAGATAGACCAACACGATGAAAACATAATCTCATTGGCGGAGGTAAGTAAAGCACTTTGAGAGCGCATACCTCCACCAAGCAAGGCATTATGTTAACAAAAACTTCAGATTAGTCCTGAAACAATGATTGTATTCTTATTATCTCCAAAATTTGGTCAACAGGGCCTCTTGACTGTAATAACAGCTTCTGTAATTTTCTTCACAATCAGGCCGTAACTTTATGAGTTAGATTCTGAAAAAATTTTGGCAAACTATGGTCAAACACGCGAGCACACCCACCGATCATCACTAAAATTTTGTCGTTTCTGTCTTTCAATATTGCTAACAATTTCTGCAAATTTGAGAAGAATCCGTTCATTATTTTTTTGGGGTTATGTTGTGGACAAACAAACGGACAAAGAAATCATAATAATTTAGTTATTTGATCGTCGTAACATTCCTAGTAACTTATGCAAATTTTATGAACTTCCGTCCATCAGTTTTTTAGCTATGTTACCACGAACAGGATGTAGACCAGGAAAAAACAAACAAACAGTCGAATGGATCTTCACCAAAAGTTAACGATCTGTTTTTCTTAACATACCTACCTAACAATCACTGCAAATTTCATAAAGATCCGTCCACAACTGTTTGAGTTATCTTGGTGACGGATAGAGAGACAAACAGATAGACAAGCAAATCAACAAACGATCTCGATAGAAACATAACCTCCTTGGCGAAGGTAATAAGAATAATTTCTTCATTGAACAATTTTTAAGATAACAATGAAATCATTGTGATTATTCAAACAGGTACTGCTGTTTGATAAGATTTTCAGTGATGACTTCAGCCGCAGTTTTGTCCAATAATATGTTACATATTCTTCATCTACACTGTACGGATCATCATTGAAGATACTCTATCATTGAACAGATAGTATTTTTCAGTTTTTCACTGCATTCGACACTAGAAAATGATGCCTTAAGAGCGTCAACGGTTTCATCGATTGCCAGTTTTTGTTGCTCATTTATCTTGGTTTAATAACGCAATAAGTTTTTCCTCCGTCAAAAGAATTTTTAAAATCCGAAGTTCAGTTTTTCCTATTTTACTCGCATATAAATTTGGAGCATTTGACTAACGTACTGAAGGTGATGGCTTTAACTTATCCCAAAAAACTGTTTTTGCTACTACGTATATTGTTGTTCTGATAACCCACGTTGCATTTTAGCGCAGTAGAGGGATGCTGTAGCAGTGTTGCACTTACATGCTGAACCTCATGCGATCGCCTCTCTACCTGGCAAGTCAGTGCTTGCCACGCTCGGATCGTTGCACCAGCTCCTTCAGAGACACGTTTGGGCGGGCCCCATCAACATCGAATATAGGGCATCACTCACACGGAGGCTGTTCCCACTGCCTTCTCCACATGGGATGTTGCAGCTGGCCGCATTTCCTAGTGAGGTTAGTTTTTTGTTAGGGTAGGCAAGGTTCAAACACCTCATCTACTTTGCTAGGTGGGCCGCGGAATGGTGGCAAGCGACCCATCCCACAGGACTCCCGCCGCCTCCTTTCGTGTGGGGAGCCACGAAAAGGACCCCCGCACAGGTGTTTCTTTCGTCCGTCTTTTCCTATTTTCTTTTTCTCTCTGTTAGAGATGCTTTGGGCCTGTTTTTCCGCCAGTAGCAGTGCATTTGCTGGTCAGATACTTTCCGGCAGGGGATGACTAGATAAAAAAATATTCGTATTCTAGTGCGACATAATAAACTGAGTCACACTGCTTGGATCGCATTGCTTGGCGTGGGTGCGGTGGTAATTATTTTTGTATTAAAAATAATTGCTGTATCAGCGGTTCTGATTGTCTCACATTTTATTAGGACGGTGGAGAAGGAAGTCTCAGTAGTCGCATGAGCCTCCCGTTTGTAATGCCGTAGCCTTACACACTACTCGAGGATCTAACGGGCGTTTATCGATAATATGAACCACAGCATGCGGATTTTTCGGTCCAGATGTGCGGTCAAATTGACTTTCCTCAAATATACCAGGCAAATATTGTTCCTATTAAAATTATTTTACCTCGCTAGTTAAAAAAATGTTCGATCTGATCATAGTTATTTTTTTTTCCGGAGATGGGTTTACTAAAAGGTTTTACTCTGGAATTTTGTTATTATAACGGTAGGTGTTTAACGCACTTCACCCCTAGTTTCTTAGATTGCGCCTTGAAGTCGCATAGACACGAAAGCTCGGTCTAACTGAAACTTCTTCATGCAATGTCTCAGTGTTCCTTGATAAAATTCTGATAGTGCAGCAGAGGTGCGCTCAGGTAAGACACCTGGGCCGGGATGTTCAACACTTAGTTACGTGAACGTGACGCACAGCTGTTGCCGTAACACCGGTTACGTGCACCTTAGGAGTTGTGACCGAATGCTTAAAATATTTAAAACGAACACTTAGCTGGATTTAATCTTAAATATGCTCCTAACTTTACGGTTGGTCGGAACAGTCGTAAATGCCACTAAGTTAACAGCTGTTTAACAAAAATAGCAGTAAAATAATAAATAAAGAAAACAATATTGTATAATTTTGAGCTTTTCGCTCTATTAGTGTTGGATTCATGATAATAGCATGTGTTCGGTGCACCTACAACCCCTCAGCCAACAGGTATTTCATTAGACGGCAGAATGAACTAATTTCAATGATTCAGGGTATTCTTAGTGTATTTAGTGTATAATGCTTCACTCAATGCCTTTTTGCATTTCTGAAAAAATGATCACAGTCTGGCATAAGCTAAACTAAATGATAAGCACATGTTGGGCAATTATATTCATTAAATAGCTTTTATAAGCATAATTTTGATCAATGCACGTGCTGTATTAAATGCTAATGCTCAAGACCATCAGCTGTTACCTAAATGGGATATTAGGCCGGCTGCAGACAACAATCTTTCATCCTGTGGTTGCACTTCACAGCGTTCGAATGTTTTACTGTGTCTGTGTAAACAATAAAAACGAGCACTGCTTTCTGAGACGATTCACTAAAATTCGAAAAAACACAAGACACTGCACTGTGGACACTTGCTAAACCAGCGCATACGACGGTAAACATTTTATCGAAAGTATTGGTTGACCCACAGTTGTGTTTGCAAGGACAGCACGAATATTGAAGTAAAAACATAGGACAGAAAACTATCGTCTTCAGTGTTACACCATATAAAATGCGTACTGTATTTCAAACTGTAATATATGCTATTTTTAGCTCTAGATTTTCTTGATTGTTAATCATATATTAGATAAAAACTTTGAAATTAGCAAGAACATATATCCAAAACTGTGCTACTTCCTTAGTTTCCATCGGGATATAACTGACTGCTCACTGGTTTTAATCCAGAATATAATGGTAAATCTTGCCCCCTGTGATCGCTATACGAATGGTACTTTTATGGCGATGGCACACGACAGTAAAATGAAAGAGTTTCGTCCTTGTTTCGTCCGAAAGTCATGTTGAAACACAACTTTGAGATCGCCAAGAAAGGAACTATGTTTACCGTCAGTTCAGCAGTTTACTCCGCAAGTGCCGTTAGGTAAGTTTCGGACATATCATTTTGTCTGGAGGGATTTATAATTTGCAAGCGTTAGCAAGTGTGTGCAATTAAATGGTCACATCAATACATTCGGGCGAAACGATGACGATACTCGTTCTTTTGAATAGCGTGTGGCGTCGCCATTATAGCTTGTAGCACGAACGCTGGCACAATCGGAATGGGACCTGCTGTATCTGTGATTATTTGCCCTGTAATAAATTGTAACCTATAGTTCCTCTTCACTAAAGTTTGAATTTTTATGGAATCTGTTATCCATTTTATTACATTAAAGCTCAAGGAACAGCAGATAGAGCTAAAACAAAACTATCAACTTGAGTTTCGCACACACAGATACCGATCAGCTGTTGCTTCAGTGTTTGCACAGCGCGCTCTACCTGCATTTGTAACGCGCTTTCCTATTGGCTGAGCGAGCCTCACGGCTGGTTTTCAGCATGGACTCCTAGAAGCCTTTTCGTTCACGTAAAACTGGTGTGAACATCTCTACATACGATTGACGCAGAGAAACGTTAACGTAGTCATTTACGTTTGAAATTGAGCCGTAACTTTACGCATACTTGGCGAACTTTTAAACATCCTGGCCCTGGGCAGGGATGTTCAACACTTAGTTACGTGAACGTAGCGCACAGCTGTTGCCGCAACACCGCTTACGTGAACATTCGAAGTTGTGACCGAATACTTGACATATTTAGACGTTCACTTAGCTGGATTTAATCTTAAATATGCTCTTAACTATAAGGTTGGTCAGAGCGGTTGTAAATGTCACTAAGTCAACAACTGTTTAACTAAAATAACAATGAAATAATTAATAAAGACAACAATATTACATAATTTTGAGCTTTTAGCTCTATTGGAGTTGGATTCATGATACTAGCAATGTGTTCGGTGCATCTACAACTTTCAACCTACAGGTGATTCATTAGACGACAGAATGAACTAATTTCCATGCTTCAGGGTATTCATAGTTTATAATGCTGCACCTAATGCCTTTTTGCATTTCTGAAAATGATCACCGTCTGGTATACGCTAAAATGAGACTTTCCATATGATAAGTACAGACTGGGTAATTAACTTCATTTAGTAGCTATTTATAAGAGTAATTCTCATCAATGCACTTGCTGTAATAAATGCTAATGCTGAAAACCAACAGCTGTAACGTAAATGGAATATTACGCCCGCTACAGACAATAGACTTTCGTCTTGTGTTACAGCAAATGCATTGATCAGAATTATTCTTATAAATAGTTACTAAATGCAGATAATTGCCCAGCCTGTACTTATCATTTGGAAAGTCTCATTTTAGCTGATGCCAGACAGTGATCGTTTTTCAAAAAGGCATTGAATAAAGCATTATAAGCTAGGAATACATCAAAGCATTGAATTATTGTATTCTGTCGCCTGGTGAAATAACTGTAGGCTGAGGGTTGTAGGTGCACCTTACAAATTGCTATTATCATTAATCCAACTCCAATAGAGCTAGAAGCTCAAAATAATGCAATATTGTTGCCTTTATTAATTATTTCATTGCTATTTTAGTTAAACAGCTGTTAACTTAGTGACATTTACAACCGCTCCGACCAACCTAATAGTTAAGAGCATATTTAAGATAAAAAAATCCAGCAAGGGAACGTTCTAAATATTTTAAGCATTCAGTCACAACTTCTAAGGCTCATGTAAGCGATGTTACGGCAATAGCTCTGCGCCACGTTCACGTAACGATGTGTTGAACATTCCGGCCCTGTCGCTGATACCGATAAGTTTTTTCTTTACTTTTGGAGCGCTCGGCACAGATATTCTACCAACATTGCAATACACTTCTAAGTGGCACAATTTGTGATGTTCGGTTTCCTAATAAACACCATCTGTGGTATTTGTCTAAAATGCTATAAGAGTGATATGGACTTCCAGGTCAGCAATTTATATAGCAGTACGTGTCCTCTATTGAGCATTATCTACAGTACAAGAAAAGGTGACTGAAATGAAGTATATATGCATGACCTCGAAAGATCAAAGAGCACATTACTGTAGTGACGCACCCTGGCCGACCCTCGCTGCAGTGGTGCGCGCGACGTTGCGAACATTTGCCGCCATGTTGGTGCTGGATGAAATTTGTGAGTAGCTTGAGATGTAAAGCCCTAAAAGAGAGCCATTACTTTTGTTGCTTACTTTGCTGGTTTATGAGTGTGATAAATTTAGCTGAGGCTACCCCACCGAAATGGAAGAGGGGTGTCCGTGTTCGC
>LQNS02276925.1:4766489-4779781 GCA_001587735.2 Parhyale hawaiensis | reverse complement strand
GATGGCCAAGATTCTTGGTACCTCTATCGAGACATTAGCCACCTAACAGGCCGTTTATAAAGATTCATGGCCATCTAATAGCCCGTTTCGAAATATATATATATATATATATTACATAGCCAAGGCCAAACATAGCCAAGGTAGCCTACAGGGTCACCCTGAGGTTGCTGCTCCGCAGCCTCCGCGTAACGTAGGTTGGGCGAACCTAAGTGACCTAATTCTATAGCTTAATTTACACCAGGCGAGTACACGGCCGAGACAGTACAGTCGGCCGAATAGTAACTCAGTGTGAACAATAGAGACAGTACTCGGCCGAGCTGGGGGAGCGCTGGGCCGCTAGCGAGAAGGATAGAGCGGCTCGATGCCTAAGGTTGATCTGAACACCGTATGAGCACGAAAAAGTGAACTCGCCCAAGAAATCATCCACATGGTGTTCACCTTGTCCGAGCACAAGGCGAGTCAGTGCCAAGGGCGTCAACTCAGCCGAGAGCATAGAAACCACTCTAACCTACTCTCCTGCTGGATTTGCTCGGCCCAGCGCTCCCCAGCTCGGCCGAGTACTGTCTCTCTTGTTCACATCGGGTTACTACTCGGCCGACTGTACTGTCTCGACCGAGTACTCGCCTGGTGTAAATTAGGCTATAGAATTAGGTCACTAAGGTTCGCCCAACCTACGTTACGCGGAGGCTGCGGAGCAGCAACCTCAGGGTGACCCTGTAGGCTACCTTGTCTATGTTTGGCCTTCGGGACGTATTACCTTCTTGACCACTTTGTTTCCTTCCAGTTTCACACTCGTTTTGTCGATGCTTTCATCTGTTCTTTCTCTTCTTTCCAGATATTCCGTTTCCATGCCTGATTGTCCAGTGCGCGAACACCCTCGTGCATGAGTTCCACGTTTTTCTTGGCATTCCATATGTCTGGTCTTCCTTCATTTCCTTGGAGCCCAGCGTTGCTGTGCACAGAGAGGCCCGAAGTAGGAACATAATAAAAAAATAACAACCAGAGAAGCACTCTGGGATTACACACCTCCGCCAAGCATTTTTCTTATCTTACAGTTTACTTTCAATAAAAAGGCACTTAACTTTTTTTTTGTCGTTTACACCCAGGACAATAACTTACGCTTCAGCCCAAAAGTACAGTATCAGGCCATTTCTAAAACATACATTTGCCCTGTAAAACACCCACGTCAGTTTGTCATCCCTTTTGTAGATATGTAGCCTACTGCCTACTTTTCTTGCAGTAACGTTCAGTTACACAGGTTCTGTTTCAAAATCAACTTCCAGCTGGTCATCTACCCATTAAGAACATTGCCCTGATGCAGCTGAGACGTGAGTCCATTACAGATATTACTCCAGGGATCACTCCAGACATGTGTCTGACCAGCCGGTGCCAGCACCGTAACCAATACGCCATATTTACTCTCGGTCGCCCTCATCTCCAACTCAGCCTCTCTGTGTGTCTTTCATCAACCTCAAGATCAACTCGACTTCTAGTTATTGACCGATGCTGTCGAAGATTCATTCTAATTTCATAGAACCGAGACGATATTATTGAAGCGCTTCTGATGAAACTTCAATGTGGCTGCCGAACAAAACTAGGTTTTTGACTGTTTTTTTTCCCAGTATTGCTTGAATAAATAACTATTAGCTTCACTGTCATTGCTTTTGATGCTTGAATAAATAACTATTAGCTTCACTGTCATTGCTTTTGATGACGGAGTCGATATGAAGGTATACTTTTTTCTTGGGAGGGGAGAAGCGGAGGAATTTTATTAGCAGCTATATAGCTCAGCATTATTAATAAATAATTAATGGTATGTTAGTACGTCCCATGTATAAAAGTAATGATGAAATCAGCTTTGTAAATTTACGCCACTGATTACCGATATTGTACAGTGTTCAAAATTGCTCAGCCGGAAGCTATGCAGAGAGATGCTGTTTCTTGAGTGTATATGTAGGTACATTTTGAGTAACATAAAGGTTATTTTAATGAAAGAAAACGAAACGTTGAGGCAGAATATAAGCGGACGGCATATTTTATTATCATTCCCTTTGCTACTCTATAATGATATAAAAATATTAATTCACATTACTCCGATATAATTTATACGCTGCACTGCAACGAATATAATTACATAATTATAAACTGTGTCTGTGTTCACTGTTGTCGATCTGACGATAATGCAAGGAGTTCTTTATGTAAATATGGGGCATTATTTAAATTGTTAGAAGGGTAGGCACTATCAAATGATGTATTCAGCGATACGGTTAGCATCTTCTACTATAATATATAGCGTTACGGCTGTTTGCACGTACACCACCTTTATCTATTTAGTTGCCAATTATGAAGCGCTTGCTCGGCATTGATGTGCTCTCAATTCCACGTATTACTTGAGAGGGCAAATTGAGCATACAACCAAACCTCGTATGCGCACACTGTCGGAACTGATGATTAGTTCACGTCAATCACAAAAGTGGAAGTGCACGCACGCACGCACTTTCTACGTAGGAAAGTAGAAAGTGCACCGCAGGCACGTGCGACCGGCCGGCGACATGGAGACATCGAGGCTTGTGCACCGAAGGCACGTGCGACCGGCCTGTGAAATTAAAACCTCGCGGCTTGGCCTGGCCTGGCACTTGAGGGAGGTGCGTTGGCTTCGACCCATTAAGACCCACGAGAGTTTCCAGTGTTGACACCTAAATCGTTGACCCTTGAAACTTCAAAGAACTCCGCTCTTGCTCCATGAAAATTAATGTAGTTTTTAGTCGTCTTAGCGTAGTCGGGCTGTTTCTAATATCTGGAACGTGATTTAAAGTGGTAAAGCCATCAATCCTCTCTGAAATTTCGTCGAAGTCATGCCTCGAAGTTTCAATTCCACAGAGCATTCGGAAGACTTTGGTCTTATCAGCATGTTGCTGGCTGTCTTGCCCGTCAACGAAAAAAGCGTGACACATAGCTACAGGAGCTGAGTAGGGCAGTTAGCTGGATTTGCAATTACCGCCCTTCATGGGGGTGAGGTGGAGACACCATGCTTGGGTTACTTTAGCCTTAGCTGAGTTTCGGAGACACCTTTCTTTCAGTTACGATTATTCTTCTCTCTTGACTTGCTGTTCTCAAGTGAGATGTTTCTCATTCTGTTCTACGCTCTGCATGGTCGTTGTTCTACCTCATATTCTATTACCATTTACCACTGTCTTGGTTGTGGGTCCCAAATTCTTAATGTAGGAAACAAAAATGCTGCGCATCTGAAACCTGTGCTCAGGGTGTTAGCAAAACTAGTGAGGTCTATTTAATTTGGGAAAAATTAACTTTCATCTAAAGCACTTTAGTTTTATAAGAAGAACTAAATTACATATGCCTTCGAAAATTAAAGCTAAGAATATGTAATGGCACTTTTTCACTTACCAAATTTTCGTTACTAATATAGTAATTATCAAGGATGTACTGCAATTGCCAACTAAAATTATTGTTAGAGAGAAGTGTTTCGGTTTCAATTTATATTAGCAGGACAAGCCTTCTTCCCATTAGGTGACCCGAAAAAAAAAACTACTAGAAAGGAGTCGAGCATTTCTGAATATAAATTTCAGCTTCGTTTTTATATTCCCGAAAGTACTACATTAGTCAACTGAAGTTTTTTCGCTCATTGAAGAGCTGTTTCATCAAAGGAAAAAAATAGCATGGGAGAATAACTGCCTCTACGAAATTTTCATGTTCATTGCTTATTTCCATATTTGTACTTCACCCTGAAATATTTTTTACCCCTAATTTCTTAACCTCCTATTCAATTCGCGCATCGTGAACTCAGAGCAAGGCATGCATGCTTTCATGAGGGAAGAAAGTAGAAGTCAAGATCTACGTGGGTGCTAAAAGATTCTGTCTACATATATCTACCCGGCTTAAATTTCTCCGTCCCGAGTGCCTTTTCTGCAGGAGATGTTGCAGCTTGCCGCAGTTCCTGCTGACGAGGTTAATTTTTTAAAATTAGTTACGCTCTCAATACTTTGCTTTCTGTTTCAGGAGGTGGGCCGCCAATCGAGGTGGTCGATCTATTCCCTTTAGACTTCTACCTTCTTGCATTTCCTTCCCTCCCTTGTGCGGCGTAGCTGAGCGATAGCTTCAGCCGTGGCTGGGGGTTGGAGATGCACAACTTGCGCCTTTATCGTGTCAGCAGAGCACTGACCACTCATAGAACCCCCAGCAGGAGAGCAGAGACAAAAATCATTGATAATTTATAACGCGTCCTAGTAGCGCATGAGCCTGTGTTAAACCACAGTAATAGTTCGGCGCGATATAGACATTGTGTTCCTGATGCGCTAGTAAAATTTTGTACTACTACTTCTACTAAAAATTAAATTTTTCCATTGGTAGAGCAAGAAGTACTTTCATTGTAAGGATTCCTTACTTTGGTCACCTGGAACCTGGTCTAATTTTCGCCTATCGATTTCATATGAGCTGGACGCGTGAATTGAGCAGATGATCAGAGGAACAAAGGATAAAATGTTGTTCAAAACAGTGAATAGACCGATAAAGTGTACGGAATTTTTTTTTTGTAGCAATGCTTTTTTCCAACTTGATTTCTTCCGTAACATAAGTTTTTGCTTGGGCGAAATAAATTTCAAGTAATACATCATGGAGTGCCTATGATTCGGAACCAAAATATTATTGATTTCATGAATGATGCTTGACCGAATGTTAAAAAAAATGAATAAATTTGTCTGCATTCTTTTTCTTTCACCGGAGATCGGTTAACAACATGACCTTCAACGAAACAAAATTTGAACAGCTAAGATTCAGGAAGAAACTCCACCCTTACTGAATCGACGTCCTACACGACGAAAGATGTTAACCAAAGCGAAAGGAAGCAAATTTTAGGGAACCTCGGGGTAAGAGTGCAAGATAATGACAATTCAAAAATCACGTGGCTCAAGTTATTACCATTGGCTAGAAATGGAGCGGATATGTGCATCGAACTTTCCCTTCACGAGAAGCAGACACAATGCTCACCTTATGGAAGCAACTGATACTGCCGAGGATTGATTACTGTTCACCTTTTTGGATGCCAAGCAAACGGAAAGACCTAAAGCGCCCCGAGGCTACCCAGAGACCGTTTACTGCTAAAGTCCACTGCATGCAAGAGCAAACTATCACGAAAGATTTGTTCACCTTCAAGTGTACTCACGCTCTGCGATCATATAATATTGGGAAATTCTAGAAGGAATTACTGTCAATGTCAATGGGCGGATCTTGGCAAGACACTCAGATCGTATTGGTCGTACTTGTGAAGTGCAAATTCCGATAAAAAATTGTGGTGATGCAATTGCTACAGAGTATTCTAATAGTTATACAGTACGCGGAGAGAAATCAATCTAAGGCGACACGACCTTGTAGACCTGTACCCCGATTCTTACTGTGTCGCCCGGTAAGCTATGAATTATCGTTACCTATGTTTCGCCTTTTCACTACTCCGGTTAAGATCCCAGCCGCTGAAGAGCGCACTCCGCTCAAGGCGCACAAATTGATTAGAACTAAACAATACCGTATCTATTACTTGTCAAGTTGTTTACCAAGTTACTATAGACGTACGAAAAATCTGGTTTACACGACGGGATTGATCTGTGCAATTTAGCTCACAATAATTCTAAAAACTATTTAAAATCTCAACTGTGTAACCTTAGCAACGTCTTAACATATTTCTAGCTTTAGAGAAACTCTCAACTACCCAGCATCATTATATCCAACTTGATGAATTGTTCCATGCCAGTTCAACAGACGGCTTTAGGTTCACTTCGCCTTCGGCAGATGCTGACCGCTGCCTGCCTAATGTCTGTTAGCTGGCAAGATTTTCTCATTTTAATTTGAATAAGTTCTGTGCCGTGAAGAAGTATGTATTCATTTTCAGTCTATTAATCTGCCCGAGTATAAACACATTCATAGCTTTATTTCTTCTGGAGAGAAGTTAATGTGTTATTTCAGTCAGTGATTAAAGCCATTTTTCAATTTCTTAGAGGGCTTGAATATCTTCTCGTGTTCATTGTAAGCAACGGAGCACCCCAGAGATTTCTAAGTGCTAGTTTGTAGTAAGATAAAAATTACAACTGAAGCATTACTTGTGACACTTGATGAATCATCTAACTTTACAGGTAAGATTTTAGTGATCTTCTCTGTTGGTAGACACACAGCTATGTTGATCTACCGCGAGTGAAGCGAGGAGTGGTGATTACGGTTTCGTTGAAGTTGTATGTCTGTTAGTTTGTCCACCCAAAAAGAAGCAGAAGGAGTTGAGCCATCGTCTCACAATAACTTCTGACAGTCAGACGGGCTGTCTGAAATGTGAAAAATATCAAAATACTAAAGTTAGCTGGCCATTAAAAAATGCCAGCTTTGAGTTTCTCACCCCTGACTCACCACTTTCAGTTCTTTCTCCCTCCCCCCTCTCGTCTACCGTGGGTGATGGTTTTACGCCAGGAGGCGTTCTATATTTAGTTATGATGATACAGTGGTCGAGATGTTCGCACGTTTAGCGCCACGTACGGTGAGCAAACCACTTGATTGTGAACGCAACTTTACTAAGTCATTTAGCCAATAGGATCCTTTTTTCAGTACCCCCGTACAATATATATATATGTTGTGTGTGTGTGTGCCTTGAACATAGACAACTATATAATTATGTTCTACTCCGGATACAAACGCATCGGTTTAGATACGCCGGCCAGAAAGTGTCTTATTATCCAGATTCCACTGTACAATGTTGTCTGCAAATTGGGTATCCCTATATTTTTTTATGCCGTAGATACAGAGCTCTACTCTATTTACATCTCAATGTTATTATATATTATACTAGGTGACAGTTTGTTTGAAAGACGTCCGCTCACTGCCAAGTCTTAGCTAAAGAGAACAAACTTGAACTTGAAGCCTTTTAAGATTTATATTTGCCTGATATTGCGGCCAGAAATTTACTGTTAAATAGTAGTAAATTCTTACAATGTTTCTACTGAGAAGCTGTATTTATAATTGAGTCTGAAAGAATTTTCTCCTTCAGCAATGTAGAACATTTCAAGAGCTTTTGCCGACACTAGCAAATTTAAAGCGAGTAAGATCGAACGCAGTTTAAGTAAATATCTCCTAGAGCGTTTCGCTAATGGACTACGTTTGCTACATACGCATAATATATTCCAGCTTAAGTGAGGAAGATTTTGCACCGCTGAAGCACGTGTGTGCTTTAGCTTCTCAATTATGGACAACATTCACTACCGGAACAGTGTATTCAAGCTCGACTGAGGAAAACCCAGCACATCTGAAGTGATTGTCTCCTGCAACTGTTCATTTTTGGACTACGGACACTAGCTGCAAAGTAATCTATCTTGGGGAAAACCGGTTACTTTTGAATGATTTTTGTCTCTATTGCTTCTCAATTATTACGGACGCTCGCTGAACCCGAAATTTATTTTTTTTAGAAATTATTCAAATCTTACACTGTATCAGCATAAAAAAAATCTTCTTTATCTTCTCTTCAATGAACAACTCTCTCTAGATTCGCAGCATATCCATTCTAAAGTAAAGAGAACCTTAGATACTTGGAGCAAATATCTCCTTTAGCTTCTAAATAACGAACTATATGTTTGCTCGACTCCAGCATATTCTCTCTAACGTGAGCAGATTCGCGCACGTTCGACGATATCGACATGAACATTCTAAATGGCGCACTGGAGGACCTCACCGTTCGCTTCGGACCGTTGGGAATTGAGAAAGTATGCAACGACTCGCCATCGCCATCTCCCACAACTCAGCCGGCAGATGGTCGGGGCGTCAGGGGAAGCGTGCAAAAATATCAAGAATTGGTCTCTGAGAGCAGCGTTCGTCTGCTGGAGCTAATCTGAGCCAACTTCATGAGGTGAAAGGCGTTCTATTTGAGGCGCGTCGCTGGCACTGCTAGCATGAAATAAGAGGGAACTGTGGCCCGCACAATGGAACTCCGGCACCGGCTTCTCAATATACGACTGCGGCAGCCATAATAAACCGCGCGCTTGCTCAACCGGACAAAGATAAACCTGTCGTCACAATGCCCTTTAAAACCTCGCCAAAATACTCCTTTGCGGCTTGGTCTAAATGCTCCTTTAGAACAGAGCCTAAATGGAAAATTAGCAAGCCCTCCTGTCCAGTTCTACAATGAATTTGAATAGTGCGCTAAGCCGCAATATAATCCAAAGGTCATGCAATCTAGCGACCACCCCGAGTAAGAGATTCATAAAGTCAACTCCGTTATTATTCATAATTGCGAAATGAAAGCAACTAGAGCCGACATGTATGTAGTGCTCGCGGCTGAAAACAAGTTCCTTTTTCTTCAAGTCCTGAGCAAACACAAGAAGTTTAGATTTCGCATGGTAGAGAGAATGACTGGTGCATACGCCATGGAAGTGTCGGCGGCCCCGTGGCATATGTTGTCCTCGTCATGCTTCCGGCGCCTGCTCCTACGCCAGCCGACGCAGTGTACATACTGTAGTTCTCACTTGGTTTGTGCAGTGCCTGTGGACTTCTTCAGTTGCACTGTGTGCCTCTTCAGCTGTACTGTGTGCCTCTTCTGTTGGACTGTGTGCCTCTTCTGTTGGACTGTGTGCCTCTTCTGTTGGACTGTGTGCCTCTTCAGCTGTACTGTGTGCCTCTTCAGTTGGACTGTGTGCCTCTTCAGCTGTACTGTGTGCCTCTTCAGTTGTACTGTGTGCCTCTTCAGCTGTACTGTGTGCCTCTTCAGTTGGACTGTGTGCCTCTTCAGCTGTACTGTGTGCCTCTTCAGTTGGACTGTGTGCCTCTTCAGCTGTACTGTGTTCCTCTTCAGCTGTACTGTGTGCATCTTCAGTTGTACTGCGTGCCTCTTCAGTTATACTGCGTGCCTCTTCAGTTATACTGTGTGCCTCTTCACTTGCACTGCGTGCCTCTTCAGTTATACTGTGTGCCTCTTCACTTGTACTGTGCGCCTCTTCACTTGCACTGCGTGCCTCTTCAGTTGTACTGTGTGCCTCTTCAGTTATACTGTGTGCCTCTTGAGTTATACTGTGTGCCTCATCAGTTGTACTGTGTGCCTCTTCAGTGTTATTGTGTGCCTCTTCAGTTTTACTCCGAGCTCTTTCAGTTGTATTGTGTCCCTCTTAAAATGTACTGAGAGCCTCTTCAGATGTACTGATTGCCTCTTCAGATTTACTGAGTGCCTCTTCAGTTGTATTGTGTCTCTCTTCAGATGTACTGCGTGCCTCATCAGATGTAATGAGTGCCTCTTCAGTTGTGTTGTGTCCCTCTTCAGATGTACTGTGTGCCTCTTCAGTTGTATTGTGTCCCTTTTCAGATGTACTGAGTGCCTCTTCAGTTGTGTTGTGTCCCTCTTCAGATGTACTGTGTGCTTCTTCAGTTGTATTGTGTCCTTTTTCAGATTTTCTGAGAGCCTCTTTAAGGGCACTGTGTGCTCTTTAAGTTTTAATGTGCGCCTTTCCGGTTGTGCTGCTGCATGTCTCTGCTTTTTATTGCGTGCGTGCCCTTCAGTTTAGGTGCATGCATTCACGCTCGGTTGTCCGGTGTGTAGGTGAGCCCCTTCGGATGTGCCGCGTGTGTTGTCCATCAGTTGCGCAGTGTGTGCTCCTCTTCGGATACGCAGTGTATGTGTCCCTTCGAGTACGCAGTTTCCCGTGTGCCTCTTCAGGTAGGCAATATCCCTGTGTGCCTTTTCGGGTACGCTGTAGGGTGGAGCGTTTTTCAACTTTTTTGGATTTTCCATAGTGGCTAATTCGGAAAAGCTACCAAATGGAGAGAAAAAAATGTGTTAAAGGCATTTTTTTTCCTAGACGGGTATCCTCTACTGACCGAACACTCTTTAAGTTAGAAAAAAGTGTTCCTGTGGGCAAAAAAAAAATTGTCTTATTTCTTTTTATATTCACTAAACAGTAGTTATTCATCAGAGAAACACGCAAGCAAAGTTTTAGGCAGTCAGCGCAACCCTTAGAACTGGGGGATTAGGGGAGCCGGGCCTTTTTTTAATTTCTGCCTGTTAGCTTGAACACCTAGCGTCAAATAGCATTTTCTGCAGCACCGATACCATCTAAATGGAGATTTAATAGAAATAAGGGCTGCTATGATTTTATCTCCATGTAGATGGTGTCAGTGCTGCGGAAAATGCCATTTGACGCTAGATATCCAAGCTAACAGGCAGAATTTAATGAGAGGCCTGGCCCACTTCATGATTCGTTCTGCCCACTTAGCGCTGCTCTGACTGCCTGAAACTTTGCCTGTGTGTTTCTCTGACATATATACCCAGAAGACTTTTGAAAACTACCTTAGCATGAATATACCTGGGTGTCAACGTATATTTCAAGAAATTCATATATATATATATATATATCAGGGTTTATCTGAAGGCATGTCTGACTAACGCCTACATTAGCTGTCATCCGTTGCCGTTAGGTGTAGTTTGACTATTACACCTAACGGCCAGTAGTCCACGGGATTTTCATCGTACGTTTCTCGACAGATAAACTCTCAAAACGGGTCGTTTTTGGCTTGATCCGTCCCTATCCCCGACCGACCACCCTTACTAGAGAACGCCTGCCAATCTGTCCCTGTGTAATGTTAGGTTCCAGGCAAGGACTGGTTCAGCTCGTTTCCTAAGTGTTTTACAGCAATAATTGGGATTTTAAGGGTTTTTATGGTGTTTTGAGGTTTTTAAGGTGAATTGGTATGTAGTTTGAAGCTTATTACACGGGAAAAAGCTTGTTAGGAACGTTAGCAGAACCAGTCCTGGCCCTAACCTAACCTTACGCGTAAGGATTCATTGGATGTTAGCTTACACCTAATGGGAGAAAATTACACCTAACGGCCTTATTTACGTCTAAACCCTTAATTAGCTATATATATATAAAACTACTGTTTACTGAGTAAAAATGAAAAATTATCGACCACAGGAGCACTTTTTTCCAGTTTCTAGGGTCTTCCGGCGGTAGAAGATATCGATATAGGAAAAATGCGTTTAACACGATTATTTCTTCTTGTTTGGCCACTTTTCCTAACTAACCACTATGATAATTAAAAAAAGTTGAAATACTCTCCACCCTGGTTCGCAGTGTCCCGTGTGCCTCTTCGGGTACGCAGTGAGTGAGTTTCCCTCAGATGTGCTATATAACGCATGCCCTACATTAAGGGTTCACAGCGCGATGCAAAACAGTGGTTGAAGTTGTATGCAGCGTGTGCAAGCATCCAAGACCTCTGTTAAGGATATGTAACTAAGATAAAAATATTCACAGCGATTTTTTCCTGAAAAATAGGAAGAAACTAAGAGGTGCGGCGAGACCGGCTGAACAGTTTTGATGGGTTATTTAGAAATCATGGGTTATATACATAACTAATACCATTATGCTCGAGATAAACCTTACTTTTTCAGCTACGAGCTCTGAAACCATAACGATGGTGACCCATCTATAGCAGCAATGCATTATTGGAGATCGACTATCCGTGATGTTTTGTTCACACATTTCGCTAATTTTGTTGCGAACGTCTTCTATTATCTACCTATTTAAGTCTTTGAGTGTACGAATGCGACCTTCAGACACCTTTTCTTTCTTCCATATATCACGCACGAAAAAATCAGAAATGTTCCGTACATTACCCCGTAGCTCATCCCCATTGATGCTTTAAAGAGATCAGTCATCCGGTAAACATTCTTTTCAATACATGGGATGAATTTCGTGCTGTCCGATGGCCAGCCCAACCTGTTGAAAGAATAAATGCACAAAGGTACTGCCAGTTTCTTGAAGCCAACTTGATTCCATGGCTTGATGAGCAGACTATCGCACGCAGATCCAAATTGGTATTTCAGCACGATAACTCTCCCTCACACCGAGCATGGTACACTGACTTCTTTGACAGTTGCTCCCATGCTGGGCTGCAGAAAACTGTGCAGTATTGAGATATAGCATTTGAAATTCAGCGATGCTGTTGAGCATTCCTCCTCAAGAAGAGTACTGGCTCATCACGCCTAACCGCGATACGGCGTCCCACGGATAGTTTTGGGAAACATTATTTTTTTGTTGATAAGACGGGGTTGATTATTAGTCCAGTAGCGGAAATTTTGCGGGTTCATAGCCTCACCGTGCTGAAACTGTTCCTTGTCGAAGCTGAAGAAAACTGCCTCGGGAGCGATATGGATAGACGAGCAGTTACTGACATATATTTTGGAGCACCGTACCTTATTGGCTATCGTACAGAACATGTCGAAAGAATAGAAAAGGAACGCATGCACCTTTCCTCTCTGCCTATCGCGTGCAGTAGCAGCAAGTTAAGGGTGCTAATACTAAACTCAAACCTCAGTGCCAGGCGGGCAACTTCTTTGCGGCGCTTGATGTGATCAGTCAGCATCCGGCTGAGGGCCGCTGTGGGTATACTGACCTTTGCGTGGTACTGGGAGGATCGGCGGGGGTGCAAATCTGTCGCAACCAAAATTCAGAGCCGGCGCAGAAGCTAAAATCGTAATTCAGCTTCAGCGCAGTGCCGCAGCGGTCTTAAATTTTGTTAGGGGACGTACAGAGCCTTTGTCCGTGGCGCCATGACTCTAGGCGACCTGTGGTCGACTGTAGCCGTACACTCCTCTGGAGCCTGTTCGCCTATATCTGCAGCACGAGCCAGTACGTGTGGGCTTCCTAATTGGGTCTGTGATTAAGTTGACTTTACCTTTCCCAGTAGGTCAATCGATTCTGTCGCACCCTATCCTTGTGAATATTATTCATAATACGAAACGTACACTAGCTTGTTTTGTTCTCAAAATCGAAAAGTAACTAATTAAACTCTCTTCTTGATCGGGTTAAAACTACGTCTTACGAAATTGTTTGTCATGCATTTTTTTATATTCTGAGTTGTTTTTATTATTATTGACAGCTTGTATTTGGGATAGACTTGTTTTTGTTTGTGCCTTTCAGTCAGCGATAACAGCACATCTATATTATAATATTTTTCATTTCTATTATCTATTTTCATATTCAAACCACCAAATCTGAAGGCCGTAATTAGTCTAAATTCTAAGCCCTCCTTCAGAAAATTATTTTGTCTCAGACCTTTCGTATGACGAACGGCTAGACCATTGAAAACAGAAACGAGAATTATTGCGCGCACTGAAAGGGAAAAATAACTCAATAAGGTTAGCCTCTCCCTGAATATCAAAGATTTCTAGCCTAAAGGAAACGCCTTGTGAAGAATAGACCTCCGGGCCGAGCCGTGGAGGCTATGGATCGTGAAATCGGTCGTCTATTTCCTTCGGAGTT
>LQNS02276925.1:4742577-4761322 GCA_001587735.2 Parhyale hawaiensis | reverse complement strand
GCCTACCTAACCTACAAGGTTCTCGTCGTAAGAGCTCATTGTTGGTTAGCTGTTCGTTAGTATACTTACAGTCTTTATATGCTATTCCTACCGTGTCCCCTTATTCTCCCAACTACAGGTATATTTATATATATATATATCTTACAGGGTCTTGTCCCGTCAAGAACCGGCATAATCCAGACAAATGGCTCATTCGTCTACCCTCGTGTTTATTAGAATAAATACAAAGAGTCGAGTCAGGGACTCGATCTGGGGAGCGAGAGATTACCACGGCGCCAACCTATCACTAGAAGAATCGCCAAGATGTAGCGGGAAGCACAAAAACCTCGTGTGCTTGAGTTGCTTTTATGCTGTGGTGGCCTAGTGGTCTAGTGTCGGCGTGATAATCTCGACGTTCCCAGATCAAGACCCTAACTCGACACTGCTTATATATATATATTCAGTAGTTTATTTATTGCAGTCCTTAGTTTACGCTATCAGTTATATTGTTATTTACGCAAATTTTTCTACATTTTTGCTACCTTGGCGGCAAAACCTCTTGATGGTCAACTAACAATATGTGTTTACCATTATAATGCTATTCGTGCGACAGCGCTTCTGAAGCCGTTCGATAAACTTTAACTCTCCACTGCATGCTTTATTCTTACTTTTCCCATAGGCATAACACTGCGGGGCACATAACATATAGCTATGATAAACCCTGCAATGAAGACTTAAATTGGTATGCTCGACTTTGCCTTTCTTTTCGTCTTTTTTTTTTTACTTTGAAATCAGTGCGATCACGTTTTCTTCTCTTAACTGTCGGTACTTTTTGCTTCATGAAATTTGGTCCCTCATGTTTTTTATTCTTTTAATTCTCGCATGTTTTTAAACCTACTTTGAAATACCTCACTTTTTCTTCTCTTGTCTGTATGCTTATTACCTCCGCAAAGGAGGTTATGTTTTTGATGAGTTTTTGTGTCTGTCTGTTTGTCCCTTAGTCTGTCACCAACGTAACCCGAAAAGCTATGAACAAATCTTTGCAGAACTGGCAGGGATTGTAAATTAAGTTCGTCAGGAGTAGCAGATGATAAGCTTTTCGTGAAGATCAGTTTACCCTTTGTTTGTATGCCTGTTTTTCTTAATATCACAGCTCTAAAAGACATGAAAGGATTTTTAAGAATTTGCTTGAGTTCTAGCGTATATTATGAAAAGTAAATGAACCAAAGTTTCGCTACGATCTGTATGTTCGTTTGTTTGTCTCTGTTTTTTATGTTTGTTAGCCTTAAAGCTTAAAAAGTTATGAATGTAAAAAGACATAAATGATCAAATTATGTTGATGAGTGGTTGGTCTGATTGGGTGTTTACCTGATGTTTGTCAGCAACATCGCTCGGAAATGTATGAACGGATCTTCAATAAATTACAGCAACTGTAATTTCTGTCAAAAGGCACATATGACCAAATTTTAGCGCTGATGAAAAGGAAATAAAAGTTTCAGCGCCAATTGAATGTTTCGTTAACGTTACCTTGCTTGGCGGAGGTATGCGCTCTTCGAGTGCTCTAGTTCTGCTATAGAATAAGAAGCCTCGTTTCTGCTACTTCATCCAATTATTATTGTCCTCGTACATGCCGATGTCTCATCAGTGTTCTCAAGTCAGGCATCTTTCTGTTTGTCTATGTGAATTGTGATGGATTTTTGGACTTCTGGATGTCAATTTTTTATCGCTATCTTGCATGTGATGCCCCTTTCTGTTTCTCAAGACTGCTTGAGTGCCAGCTTAAAAAGAACTGCCTCCATCGTAATTTTTCACATCTCTAACTACATTCGTACAACTTTGTGAAGCTTCTCATAGAAGTTTCATTTTGTATATTTGTTAGTACCTTACCTTAACTTCATTTTGATGATTCTACGAACGAGGTCCAGGTGGCGCTATGCACGCCACCCATTTTGTGCAGAGGTGACGCTGCAGTCCATGACCAGCGGGGTGGCTAACAGCGATCTATCCCCACAGTTCACGTAGCCGCTTACAGCAGGTTTATCGGACACTTTCAGTACGCATGCGTCTGTTAAGTTCTTAAATCTCACAGTCTCTGCACCAGTGACATTTCGAATGTGACGAGGCATTTTGTTGAATAATCTCGCCCTTCGGACGACGAAACTATTAGAATACTTTGTGGCTATCGTATCACCACCAGTTTTGATCGGAGTTCGCACTTCACAAATGCGACCAATACGGTTTGAGTGTCTGGCCTGGATTCGCCCATTGACGTTGGCAGTAATTCCTTCTAGAATTTTCCAAATATATATGATCGTAAAGCGCTCGAATCTCCTTTGAATTGAGCACACTCGAAGTTGAGCCAGTCTTTCGTGATAGTTTAAATCTTTCATGCCTCGGATTTTGGCAGTTAACGATCTCTGGATAGCTCAAGGCGCTCTCAGTCCTTCCGTTTGCTTGGCATCCAAAGAGGTGAACAGTATTCAATCCTTGGCAGTATCACTTGTTTACATAAGAGAATTGTGTGTTCCTCCCGTGAAGAGAAAGTTCGAAGCACCCATCCGCTCCACTTCTTGCCTATGACAACAACTCTAGCCACATGATCTTCAAAAGTGGCATTATCTTGTATTCTCACCCCAAGATCCCTTAAAATTTGCTTTCTCTCGATTTCGATCCCATCTCTCGACGTGTAGAACGTACATTCAGTATGGGAGAAGTTTCTTCCGTATCGTAAAAGCTCAAATTTTGATTCGTTGAAGGTCATGTTGCTAACCGATGTCCAGAGAAAGATGTTGGCTAGATCTAGTTGCACCTACCGTACGTCTGCCATTGATTGTACCGCTGCTAATATCCGTGTGTCATCAGCGAACGATGTGGGAACGGCAAACTTGCATTGGTGCCCCATATCATTTATCATGATGAGGAAGAGTATTGGACCAAGCACGGCGCCTTGTGGGACTCTACTAAGTACAGGCTGTCGTTCTGACACTTTTTTATTATTAATTACACTTCGGGTTCGACATATCATGAAAGCTTCGATTCATCTAAGACATTTTTCACGGATATGCATGTTGAAGAGTTTCAGTAGCAGTATTCCATGGTCTACTTTGTCGACTGCTTTGGCAAAATCTAAATATATTACGTCCACACTTTTGCCTTGGCATTGTAGGTCGAGAATAGAGTCATAATGCTCAAGCAGCCATGTTGATATGATGTGAGCAGGTTATTGCTTTCTAAATGATGTACTAGGTGTTTTGTAAACACCCTTTCAAACGTCTTCACTACGTGGCTGGTCAGGGAGACAGGTTTATAGTTGGCTGGATCCAAGCTATTTCCAGCTTTAGGAATAGGTGAAACAATCACGTGCTCGTAGGTAAGTGAAATTACTTCATCATCCATTGATTTTTGCCTCATAAGGTATAGGGGTAAGAGATGCTTAGCTAGCACATCTTAAGGTTTTTCGCAGGCACATCATCTGGTCCCGCTGCACTGTTGCCGCTAAGTTCATAAATGGCTAGTTCAATGCTTAGTTTTGTGCACTCGAAATCCGTTAGGTAGTTTGTAGTTAAATCAATTCTTGGGGTGTCAGAATTTTGAATTTTGTCACTAATGACTTTTTGATATTGACGGCTTAGTATTTCGCTCATATCCCGATCATCCTCAACGTTAGATCCTGTATTACTCACCAGCGGCCCGATTTTCGATTTTATCGAGAAATCATGTGATGCAGAGGGGGAAAACTTGCTATTACTTTTTATTTTTTCGATGGTTTTCTTTTTTGAGTTTTTTTTATCGTGTGATCTTTGCAAGCTGACATTCTATCTCATCTAGCTTCTTTTTGCACTCGGATTTGCATTGTATTAATTTCGTCGATCGCTGGCATTTGATAAGGTTTGCTCGTTCCTTAAGTAGTCCTTTACGGAATTTGTAGTGTCGACTTTTATTAAATTTTCTTTTTGCCGGGCTAAGGTACTTCATGCACTTTTTCAATAAAATGCTTTCAAATATATCATTGATGCTTTCATTTTCTATTGAGTTACTTAGAAGTATGTCCCAGTTTACTGATTTCAGTTCTGTAATCATGCCGTCCCAATTTATCCCTTTATCGTGTACGTTCAAGTCCCGTAGACTAGATATGGAGTTTATTTGAAGATTTTTCTGCGGTCTATGGGAATCGCGTTCGCCAAGCTGAGTCGTCATTTTTAACAAGCCTATGGTCAGATGATGTATCCTGGATTTCGATCTTCTTAATCAATTGTGCGTTACCTAAGAAGAAAAGGTCTAAATTTTCATTTCTCGTTGGTGAAGAGATCATTTGGGTGTGTGGACATTCTTCCATTATGTGCACTAGAGAGAGAGCCTGCTTTTTTTTTATCTCTAGTGGCCGATGATGTTCTGGATTGTACAAAGCTTCCAGTTTCATCTGGCAGTAGTAATGCGCATATAAGTACAAAAATAGCAAAATTTTTCAATATTCCAGTGATAACTACGAATGACGTGTTCACTAATACTGAAATATTCGTTGCAATAACCGTGGAGCTCTACTTCAATTTTTCCTTTGAACGTTGCCATTGCTCCAATCATTGTAAGCAAAATGCTCAAATGCCTAATGTTGGGTGCGTCGTGCTTAATTCCATTGGCAATCTGTTAAACACGAGGGTGAATGTTTACACGATATAACTACGCACATGGAACTTCAGTGGTTTCGTCGACACTCTCATTAATTAGTTAGACGATAGGGAGACGAAAATAACGCCTTTATTACCTCTCATTAATTAGTTAGACGATAGGGAGACGAAAATAACGCCTTTATTACCTCCGCCAAGGAGGTTATGTTTTCGTCGTGTTTGTCTGTCCGTTTCTTTGTCTGTCTCATTGACTTTTGGTTATCTGTCTGTCACCAAGATAACTCAGAAAGTTATAAACCGATTTGGACATAATTTGCAAGGATTGTTGGGTATGTTAGGAGGAACAGATGATTAACTTTTGGTGAAGATCCGTCCATCCGTTTGTTTACTTGTTTGTTTGCCTGCCTCATTTTTTCTCAATGCTATAACTCAAAAAGTTATGGACGGTATTCTATGAAATTCACATGAGTTGCAAGGTATATAACGAAGAGTAAATGGCCAAATTTTGGTAATGATTCGTTTGTTTGTTCGTTTGTCCCTATTATTAATTTTATGCTTGTTAGCACAGTAACTAAAAAATACTGAATGGATTTTTATGAAATTCATATGTGTTGTTAGTAATATTCAAAGACATAAGTGATTGAATTTTAGTGGAGATCGGTTCTTTCGTTTGTATGTTTGACTCATGTTTGTCATAAAGTGCATAACTTAAAAAGTTATGAACGGATCTCCTAGAAAATTGCGCAAGCTGTTATTACTATCAAAAAGCAGAAATGATTATATTTTGGAGTTGATACAAAGAAAATCATGGTTTCACAGCCAATTTGAATTTTTTGCTACCCTTGTCTCACTTAGCGGAGGTATGCGTTCTCAGAGAGCTTAAGTTTCTAGAATGAAGCCACACAACGGGGTATTTTTTCCTGGTTGACTGACCTGCTCGGGCAAGGCTTCCTAAGTCCAGGCCTGAGTCTGTGTTCCGAAAGTAGTCAATCACGTGTAGCCCCTGGACAAATTATAAAGCCCAGCCCGGTAGTTTTGGTATCTACTCAGCTTCTTCCGGACATATCTGGATAGAAATCCCAAACCCCTTCTGGGGAACTCTGTAGGTTACCTTAGCCTTAGCTAGGGCTTCGAGAGGGTCTCTCCGTCGTGTCCGCTTTGCTTCCCTCCGCTTTCATACTCCTACTGACTTTACTTCACTCTTTGTCTTCCTCTTCTTTTCTGACTTACTGTGTCCAATCTGTCCATGCGCGTCAATTCTGTAAGTGAACACCCTTGTTAATTCGTTCCAGGTTTCTATAACCTTGATATGTGCCCTATCATCACTTATAAATAAATAAGTAAATATATAAACACATGACGGCCATTCTTAGTGTTAGATTTTTCTCGTATGTCATCTAAGGGAAGGAAGGAGTGAAACAGAGATCGCTCATCTCTTATGAAAATTTGAGTAGGCCGTTGTGGCGTATCCTTCGGAAACATATTAATAACCGAAGTATGTTCCGTGAAGAAGGGTCATCACAAATTACTCGCTGTCATATTGCCATCTTAATCACTCTAGTTTGTACAGAAACTTCGTCGACACATCGCCCGCACCTTAAATTAGCTGTAACCTCGAAATGAGATGAGGTCTGAAGATTTACATTTTTGCATCTTCACCACGGCCTGTTATGAAATTGATTTTTGCTGTCATTTCATTAAGCACTTAACACATTGAAGCTGGCCACGAGCATACATCACACATTGAAGCTGGCCACGAGCATACAAAACACAGTGAAGCTGGCCACGAGCATACATAACACATTGAAGCTGGTCACGAGCATACATAACAAATTAAGCTGGCCACGAGCATACAAAACACAGTGAAGCTGGCCACGAGCATACATAACACATTGAAGCTGGTCACGAGTATACATAACACATTGAAGCTGGCCACGAGCATACATAACACATTGAAGCTGGTCACGAGTATACATAACACATTGAAGCTGGCCACGAGCATACATAACACATTGAAGCTGGTCACGAGCATACATAACACATTGAAGCTGGTCACGAGCATGCATAACACACTGAAGCTGGCCACGCGCATACATAACACATTGAAGCGTGCCACGCGCATACCTAACACATTGAAGCTGGCCACGAGCATGCATAACACACTGAAGCGGGCCACGCGCATACCTAACACATTGAAGCTGGCCACGAGCATGCATAACACACTGAAGCGTGCCACGCGCGTATATAACACATTGAAGCGTGCTACGCGCATATATAACACATTGAAGCGGGCCACGCGCATACATAACACATTGAAGCGTGCCACGCGCGTATATAACACATTGAAGCGGGCTACCCGCATGCGTAACACATTGAAGCGTCCCACGTGCATATATAACACATTGAAGCGGGCTACCTGCATGCGTAACACATTGAAGCGTCCCACGTGCATATATAACACATTGAAGCGGGCTACCCGCATGCGTAACACATTGAAGCGTCCAACGTGCATATATAATACATTGAAGCGGGCTACNNCATGCGTAACACATTGAAGCGTCCCACGTGCATATATAACACATTGAAGCGGGCTACCCGCATGCGTAACACATTGAAGCGTCCCACGTGCATATATAACACATTGAAGCGGGCTACACACATACATAATACATTGAAGCGTGCAACGCGCATACATAGGCTAGACGTACAGAATAAAAAAAATCACTTAAAGTACGGGCGCTCAGCTCATTTAACGGGGTTGTCATACGCGAACAAAGTGATCGATGTGATTGGGTGTTCGTTCTGCACGTGTCAATGCATCTATACATTTGTATATCTGTCCACCTAAGATTTTCCGGATGGACTTGAGTTATCATCGCAGTCTCTTACAGGCAGCCAGGTGGGTAGCTTAACATGTAAAAAACTGAAGACTGCTGGTTCAACACTTTCAGCCCCCCCTCCCAGTCCAAGAGTGATGGTCTTACGCCACGAGGCATCTTTATTTTTACTTCGATTGTTCTACTTTTGTTTAGATATATTGTCATTTCTCCCTCTCAGGGGTCTTAGAGGGCCCAAATATTACTGTACACTAGAAGGTTATTGCAGGTAAATTCTTCAGCGGCAAATTCGTCTACAGTTAAGTCGTCGCCGGGCTAATTCATCATCGTAAAAAACTCATTTTCAGATAAATGCATCAAACGAACATCTCCGTTTTTCTCATTAATGAACTGATATTAAAATCCAGTTGAAACGCTTTATAAACCTTTCAAAAACATGGAACCTGAATGCCCACTATTTCAACAAATATATATAATATGTATTTAGATAGTAATAAGTAGCTTTAAAGATCTGTGAAGTAGCTTAGGAAATTTTTTGTAATTTGAGTATGTGGCAGCTGCAACTCTCTTTTTTCCTCTATGAGAAAGGCGACAAGGCGAGCGTCTGCGAACTATGGAGTTTCCACTGCACGAGTCTTCTGTCCACTCTGATGGTTGCTTAATGTTTGTTTTTCATTCACTTTTTATTGATCCAGTACAGCCCTCATTGCAACATGTACAGAAATACTTTCACACTGACTTTAATCTCAAGAGTTTCACATCCTTAACTTTTACGTTTTTATCTGTTGCTTGCGTATTATAAGTATATCCTAATGTTAGCAAATTCTTCTTTTTTAGACATCGACTGAAGATCTGCTTGCGCGGTGCATTGAACGTGGGTTCTCAATTTTACTTTGAGTACTGCCTGTCCCTTCTCTCATGCCCACTTCAATTTCCGTGCCATGTTTAGTTAGGCTTCATCCTCACAACTTTATTAACGTTTAACACCTATGAGGCTACCTGAAAATTTTTAATCCTAGTACACTTAAGGGGCTAAAGTTCCACTTAGCGCGATTCGCATAGCGCGATATTCTCAGTATGCGACAGAAAATTGAGTTTGAGGAATTCACACAACGCGACTCGTACAGCGCGAATTGTTCGGTAATAATGATAGTCCCTCCTAGATGTTTTCTGCGATACTGATTTTGAAGAAAATGTCATTTATATGGCAACTAAGATGCCCTGACCTTTGTCGATAAATTGAAGATACCATTTTGCACCCAATGATAGCCCAAAATAAGTATGTACGACGAGGCCACTGCAATAAATCTGCACATTCTGTAATACACATGAAATTTAGAAAATATATTTCTAAGTTCAAATGCCTCATGAACTCGCTAAGTCATTAACATTTGCATGAAATACTATTCCAAGTAAACATTCAAACGTGAATTTTTTAGAATACTATTTCACCCCTCGCATTAAAATAAGCTAGCGGCATTATAATTGGCATCAGGAAGCAACGAGTAACGTGAGGGATCAATGGAAGTAAAATAATAGTTAGATGTGACCGCAGTGTTGGTGAAGGACGTCACATAGACGAGTCAAACTGTTTGAGGGTCAGCCCTGGCCTTCATAGGTTGGGCTCTTAATCATACCCAAAAATATAAGCAGTGTTATTTTCTTAACGCGAGAGCTCAAACTCTCAGTGTCCGATGATAACCATTTACTGTGTTGTGTGTATGGGTGCAGCTCAAGTTGCTTGCCAGTGAGGAGCGGGAGATTGAATTAAGTCGAAAAAAGACGGTGATGTTTGATTATGTTTTTCAACAGCACTGTAAGCGGAATATGACGAGTAAATAAGGCTTCACTTCGAAGATAAAGGTAAATCGGGGTGCCATGCCAGCCCAGCTCTTGCCTCTGGGGCTTCTAAAGTGTCTGCCTGGTTTCAATATTTTTTATTGATAACTGTTTTTTGTTCCATTGGTATATGTTCTCTTCATTTATTCATGTGCTTTAGGGATAAAATTTGCCATTTTCTAGCGAAATTAATTAAAATACTGGTAGGCTACTCAGCCGTATCGTTCGTCGAGGTGACATCATTGATGACTTCACTATTTGATATTTCCGTGAGTCTTCCCGCTACGCTCTTTGTTTTCTGATAAAAAAAGTTTTGTTGGGTGTATACAGAGCCACAAGTGTTGTTTGATGGAAACCTAATCATATCTGTTTCTGCCATATATTACAGTTACAAACAACCTTACGATGGATTTTAGTGCAAGAGAAGAAAAGTAAATGCCATGGAGAAAAATAAAGTTACTATCGGTTTAAAAACACAAGTGCTTGAGAAACATGAAGCCGGTGACACGAATATGGAATTGCAAAATAATTTAAAATAACAAAAAGTAATATAAAAACACGTCTGAAAAAGTAGAAAATAAAATACGTTACAGCGTTTATTATTCATTGTTTCACCATTATAAACAATTCTTAATTGCTATTTTATTATCAGCTTAACAGTAAAATTATACTCATATTGTGTACAACTTCAATGTATATTTTTGTTGAATAACTATGCATATTTTGTTGAATGCTATTTCAGTCACCCCAATAACTCGGGTACTGTTTCTCTCTAATAAATTATTCCTAACCGACGTTTCCTATGAATTCCAGTGAGGACTATAAAAATATTTTTTTAGCTCGCGTTATACGGGTAACCGTATAGCGCGAATACAAAAAGACGCGTTATGTGGGACTTTACTGCACCTGATATTTTCCAATCTTAGTACACTCAAAGGGCTACTTGATATTTTCTAATCCTAGTACTGAGTAGACTTGATACAATGGCCTCCCTATGCCTACTTTATCTTCTTAAATCCTGACACTCTACAATGGAGTAGCCTGGTGTGCCAGGACTTTTCTGTACTGCCGTGTGCACTGTCCGAGTCGGATACTCTACATTGGTCCACTTCAGCTGTATCTGTGTCTAGATTTGGTGTGGTAAACTATTAAGGATTTATTCTTTGCACTTCAGAATGGAATTGACTAATTGACAGTTTATAGCAACGGTGTCTATTAACTTACACATTGGACCATTCTATTTTTGAAAACTATTACTCTGTTTCACAACACTTTGGATTGCTTAATTGTCACCCAATACAATTACCAGCCACATGTCTATTTACATTTTCGCATTTGCAGCCTAGCGGGCTTTGCATTTCATTCTCTCTGGCTCTTCTCGCCAGAGGGGACACACACAAGCTCTGCCTGTGATCAACGGGCCAGCAAGTAGACCGTTTTTCCAACCTCGACATCATTGTAATGCCTCTTCAAACTGCCGGCCGCTGGTCAAACGCGGCCTTTTTACCAATTAAGGTGCATAAGGCTGCGCTTGGGACCTTGATTGCTCTCATCACTGGGCTCGACTCGGCAAAGTTGTGCCATAGTTTCGCTTTTTGTGCGTGTGCAGGTTTGTTTTATTTATTTTTTAGGGCTCGCTTGCACATTAATGATTGCTGTCGCCGTGAAAAAAACAAACGATTGTAATGCAAGTAAAGTATGAAAACTTGGTTTTTTTTACGCACAAATAATGTTTCACTCGATATAAGTTCTATTAATAAGTTTCAGACACAGCAGATCTAGTTCTAAAGGCTAAACATATGTCTGTGTTTAAACCCCTTCTTGCTCAAAGCTTTAGTCTGTTATTGTTTCCGAATGCCTTTTTAAATCGGAACATTGTGTTTATCACTCGTTTATTATTTGTCGACGCCCTTTTTATTGAACCATTATGCGTCAGTATTGCACTATCATTACTTGTAGAGTTTTTCTTAAACGTGTATCACGTTGCTATTACGGTATTTTTACAGTTCGTTTTTTTTTCATTGAAGCTTTACTCATTTCTGTTTTTTCTGGTGTCCGTATTTTCGTTGGAATATTTCATAATTCTACTCAGTTATTATATCTGGAGCCTAGTTTTGTTTCGGTTTTGCTTTTTCTTCACTACTGCTGAAAGTTCACTGCTCACTCTGGCATTAGTTTTTATAGAAAGGCACTAAGTGTAGACGGGGCTGAAAAGGTTCCATTTGGACGGGACGGAAAAGAATTGGCATTAGAGCCCGTTTTACAGCATTTCATCTATCACGCGAATACTACCGCTTAAGATACTCATATTTTTTTTATACTTGCGCATTTCATTAATGGCTTGAAGTTCTGACTAGATGAAAGTTGTCATCTCCACTGTTAGGAATATCGCGATTACTGATTTTTTTTCTGTTTCATACTCGATAGAGATGTTAAGCTGAAGAGAATGGGATAATCTATGGCTGGTTATGTAAAAATATGCCCGCACCATACATAATATATATAAAATCATATGCATATGAGCTAACAGTTGTTACGTACAGTAGGAAAAAAATACATCGACTTCATGGTTCCGCTCTAAAAAATGTTTTTGTATTTTTTTTATCTACTAAATTTAAGCGTTACGATCTCGGATAAAATTAAATTCTGCCATTGAATACAAGGGAAATGTTGTGTCTATCCTAACACTAAGAGGTACTTCTGACTTTTTCATAACTTACCTTTTACTATTTTTTTGTACCAGGCTTAAAGAGGCTGCTTCGTACCTGGTTTTGGACTTTTTCCCTGCGCGAATTGATACCCTTCATATCTTCGTTACTGACAAAAATTTCACCATTATTTGTTCATATCGAGACAAGCAAGCAATCTTATCATCGTATTTTTTTTCAGTTGAAATAAAAAATAAATGCAACGCCTTTCAGGAATATACCTATGAATATATAAAGGACTTAGTACTGGCACTAGTGTGTGGCTAAGGACCACAGGTGTGTGTCTCTCACGTACCTCTAGTGGGCAGCTGCAGGGTGACGGATCTTAGCCCTGCTCCGCCGGACTGAGTGACCTCAGTAGTGGTTTTGTGTGTGAAAATTATTTAACTATTTTATAATGGCGAGATATTTCTACCTTTTTTTTCTTTGTCATATATGTGTAATTTCGTTAAAACCTATAGTGGAATGTTCTAGTGGATGCTATAGCTATGGCGAAGAAACTGTATGGTAGAACAAAAAGTCCAGCCTTTTATGAATAGACTGTATATAGTCACCTGAATAAATGGACGACAACGCGAAAACTGTTGCACTGGCTAGTGTAATAAGCGGGACTGTCTTCAGAACTCTCTGAGTAAAATACAATGACTTAATTTCATAAAATACTAATTGTATCTTAAATACAAACACTTGCGAAACGCTTTGCCCTTTAAGAACCTGCATTCTTCCTAAAGGACGTTTCAGATGAGGCTATTCCTACGAGAAACCGGTATTCTAGTTGGTCCTTTAATTAATTAATTTTTAAGTTTGTCATTGCATGAATTGCACGTGCCGAACGTTAATTCAACAACGGCAGCCGCTCGCAGTGGTCGTCCGTCTCCTTCACTGCTGCAATTTGTACTGCGTACAATTTATGGAGGTTAACCAATTATACAGAAGCCCTGCTGAATTGCAAAAAAAAAAAAAAAAAATGCTGCGTAGCAGCGCCCGGAACATGAAAAATACTGGAAAGAAACAATGCCGAACAGCAGTCCAATTATTTCAGGGATCCCAAGAGTGTAAAGTTATCTCTTGGAACCGGTGCGGCATCTCATCATGAAGTGTATTACCAGTTCCATTACGGTCTCCCTCGTCTTCATTACAACCGTAATGCGAAAGAAGGTAGCAGTGTTGGGGTGCGACGTAAACATGCGAGTTGCTTCGAGTTAATGGAAAACAGATATGGGAGTAGCTACTGCTACATAAAAACCGTGTAAAAAAAACAGAATTTTTGATTTCCATAGGAAAAAGGAAAGTCTTGATGTGCGGGTACCATCTACGTGGCACAATTTCTGTATTTTTAGTATATAAATACTTAAGCATCAAAACATGATCACAAATACCGACGTGAATTATAATACAGTATACAGATATATGAATATAGCCTATATGTGCACATTTCGTGTCTGCTATCCATGGCCTGGAAGAACTGGACTTTTATTTTAAGCAAAGCTTGTTTTCAAAATATTATTCCTAATTTGCATAAATGATATGAAAAGGTGTACGCCTGTCCTTCAATTTATTCACTTTACAGACGATACGTCAGTGTAAACAGAAAAGCAAAACCTTGATCAACTGCTTGATGTCGCTGATGATGAGTTGACATAAGTTGGTGAATGGCAATCCTCAAACTGATTTTGACCTCCGGAACAGAAGCTATGTTATTGTCGAGTTTCTTATCGTCTGTCACAATGATAATTCAAAAAATCATTGACATTCTTTACAAAATTTCAAGGGCTTCTTAGGCGTGTTTGGGAGAACATTGGATTCACTTTTGCTGAAGAGCCGTTCAAGCGTTTGTTTGTCTGCGTCTTTTTTCTTGGCTGTATATCGAAAAAAATTAGGGTATAGGAAAGAAAGCCCGGTGAAAAAAAAAAAACAACACCCGGAAAAAACCCCGGTAGGAAAAAAGCCCCCGCCTATCTCCTAAGATGCATTTATTGCCCATGCTTAGTTATTTTGAAGCAGGTTATATTAAAATAAGTTAAATCATACTGTACTGCATTTACCTAACCTAACGAAAGCAACCCCTAACTTTGTCTAGCTCTTTATAATTGAACGGAGCCTAATCTAACCACATCTAACTAAGCCCAACCTATTCTGACATACAGTACCTAGCTTCTTCTAACCTAACTTGCGAGTTTGTAACTTTCTTCACATAACCCTACCTAACCTTATTTAACCTCAGCTAACTAGACTTAAACTTTTTTTTTTATAACAACGATTAAGTAAGAGAAAAGCAGGCCTCGCCCACCTAACATTCCCTAATGGTTTGAATCTTTGTGTAATTACCTAACTCTTCGCCAACTATCAATCCACCACACTGACGCCCATTTTGTCGAAGGTGTTTGAGAAATTGAACGTTGGTAAGCTGGGTCGTTTTGCTGAGGTTACGGAGCTGCTGCCAGCTGGTCAGTTTGCGTACAGAACTGGCTTGAGTTTTTGTGACGCTCTGTTGTCGGTGTCACACCATACAGTATGCGCTGGATTGTAGGTCGGAGGCACGCCTTGTCCAGTTGGACTTTAGGGCGGCGTTTGACAGGTTTAACCACAGGGATCTTTTATACAAGCTGGTGTCCTTTGGTGTGGGTGGCATGGTCCTGTCAATCATTCGCGATTTTGTTTCTGAGCGAGCGCAGAGTGTCTGTTGACGGCGTTTTGAGCGCCTCCGTCGCGGTGCTGTCTGGCGTTCCTAAGGGAAGTGTGCTTGGCCGGCTCATGTTCGTTCTCTGTACTAGTGACATGTTCTCTTCGCTTGAAAACACGATGATCAACTATGCCGACAATTCAACTTTGATAGCAGTGATACCTGCTCCTCACCTGCGCAATGCTGTCACCCAATCTCTGAATACGGATTTGTCACGCATTAGTACATGGTGTTCGGCCTGGAGTATGAAGCTGAATGCCAGTAAGACCAAGTCAATGATTATCAGTCGGTCTCGGACACTTGTACCGCAGCATCCCCAACTGGAGATTGATGACACTTTACTTCAGGAGTTTAGCTCCTTGGAGATTCTTGGTGTTGTCTTTGATGAGAAACTTACTTTGAGCCGCATGTTAGGAGGTTGGTTTCACGTGCTTTCACTAAGATTGGGCTCGTACCTAAAGTGATTCGGTGTTTGGTGACTGTGAAGCTGTCCGTTGATGTTGTTATGTTTTTTTCCGCCTGTGTTGGAGTATTGCTCACCGGTCTGTGCTTCAGTTGCTGACACTCACTTGCGTCTTTTGGACCGACTTGTTAGTTCAGCCAGCAGGCTGTGCGCCGAAAATGATCTGGTGAACCTGGACCCCAGGAGAAGGGTAGCCGAGCTATGTATGTTTTATAAGGTGTACAACAATGAAAGGCATTGCTTGTATACTTCTCTCCCTGCCCTCATGATCTTTAGGAGGGAGACACGTGCTGCGCGCGGAGCGCACTCTTTCACTTTGTAGGCTGTCGGATGTCGAACTTATCAGTTCTGTCGGTGCTTCGTGCCCTGGTCGGCTAAGGTCTGGAATTTGTTGCCGGCATCGGCTTTAGGTTGTATAGGCCTGCAGGCATTTTAAGTCAGTTGTTAATGGTTTCTTGCTGGATTCCCTTCAGCAGCGTTTTGGGCTTCCCTCTGTTGCAAGGTGCTTCCTTTGAGTTGTATTACCTGTCCGTGGAAGCTCAAGCTTGAAGTTTTAATAAAAAGCAATTTTTACCTGATTGTCCGAGCAAGAAGAGAGTGAAACGAGAAGACTCAATGGGACGCGAATAAAATTTCGCCGTGGCCGCATTGCATGTAGCCAAATCCCGTCACACCGACGAGTCGAAGTACATATATGAGGGATCTGACCTGCAGCCTTCCTATGTTAGGGTCTTAAAACTAAAGAGAATGTATTCAGTCTCATATCTTTGACGATAGAGAAGCCATATGAGTACTTATAGGTGAAGCGTTGTGCATGTGACGATAATCATCTTAATGTATTTTGTGTGTGGGTGCAACTCAAGTAGCTGGCAAGCCATTCAGGAGAGTTAGATTGAATGAATTTAGTCCAACAAATACGGCGATATATTTAAGTATGTTTTGTGAAGAGCACTGTAGCTAACTACGAAGTGCAAATGACGCTTCATTTCAAAGAAGATGAATGAGGGGCCAAATCGGCCTAGATTTTGCCTCTAGTACTGTTAAAGTTTCCACCAGCCTTCACTGCATGTTTTATTGAGAGCGCATACCTCCGCCAAGCAACGTAACGGTAATGAAAAATTCAATTTAGTTCTGAAACCATGATTTTATTTGTATCAACACAAAAATCTTAATATCTGTGCCTTTTGACGGTATTAACAGTTACTGCAATTTTCATAAAGATCCATTCATAACATTTTCAGCTATGCTGCTGACTAACATTATGACAAACATGAGTCAAACTCTCAAACAGTCCAACCGATCTGCACTAAAATTGATTCATTATGTCGTTTACCATTATTAACATCTCCCGTAAATTTCATTGAGATCTATATATAATTTTTTGAGTTATTGGGCTAACAAATATATAGTTAAATACAGCGACACACGAACGAAAGAATAACCAGATCATCACAAAAATTCGGTCATTCACTCTTCGTGATATACCTAACAATCCATGTATTTCATGAAAATCCGTCCATAACTTTTTGAGCATTGGCATTAGCAAAAATGAGACCGACGAACAAACGGATGAACGAATCTTCACCAAAAGTTGATCATCTGTTTCTTCTAATATCCTACGGTATACAATCTCTGCAAATTTTGTAAAAATCCGTCCTTAAATTTTTGAGTTATCTTGGTGACAGCCAGAATAACAGACAAATCCGACGAAAATATAGCCTCCTTGGCGGAGGTAATGTTAATAACAATTACAAAGAGGATATTCTGCTGACGTGTACAGCTTTCCAACGTTCGTGCCGTTTACACAGTTTTCTGTCAATACGTCCATCTGACTACGTGGCTCTACGCTCTTGTACAATACTTGATACAAGCAGAATTATAATATAATTCTAACGTGACGTATTAATGTAAAACTCTGCAGTGCAAGCTCGGTTTTGTTACCTATTCCTGGGGAATTGTACTATATAATGCATGTCATCCCCACCACGCCATGAAGTGCAGCGTTGCATTCTACGTATCAGCGGAAAGGACACACTCTACTGCTCGGCTTCCACATTCCTATTTTGGTTTTAAATATTTCGAGCTAGCTCGGTCAGAATGAACTTAGACGAAGTAGATTATTTCGTTGGTAAAGTAGACTGCCCTGTCTAAACAAGACTTTTACAACTTCAGCAAACCAGTCCATTAGCTAATGGAGCCGTACAATGGCTCTCATGTCCGTGAAAAGTTTTTTTTTTCGATGACTTTTAAGGGCACCGTGGCATGTCCCATGCTTCACAGAGTATACATAGCTGTTATGTCTTAAGACTAGCGAAATTTTCTAACCGGCACACTCTTGGTTCCGAGTTACACAGTAAGGCCAAAAGCTTTAAAGAGTAAATGGCGATAGGGTTATTTTGGGGGCAAAGCATAATTTCGGCCTCACACATTCATTTTTTAACTTAAAAATGCATTACAAACATTGAAATGATCGCAAATAAATTGATGTTCTAAGAGTTTATGCCCTCATTTCTTGTCTTGCCGAAATCATTTTTGCCTCCAAAATTACCGTATCGCCATTTGCCCCGAATGGTTATAATTCTTTCAGTATCATTAATTTTTTGTTATCTCCATTGTCTTGTACCGTGCTCTCTTCGTTTCTTTCTTTTTTTTACAGTCCTTCAATTTTGTTTGTGGCCTTTTCTTTCTCTTATTTTCTGACTTGTACTAACCATGCGCACGGATTGAATGTAGGATCCCCTCCTGCACGTGGGTTCCATGTTTCTATCGTCACCCGGTGCTTATTATATTGCTTGTATTATTCCTATTCTTCTCGAAAAACATCTCTTCAGTGGTTAGAGAGAACAAATCTGATTTATACAATCTTTATGATATGAGTGATTCAATTTTTAGTTTGTTGTTGTTCGTTCTGTATACTAGTGACATGTTCTCTTCGCTGGAAAACGCAATCATCAACTATGCTGACGATTCCACTTTGATGGCAGTGATACCTGCCCTCCCGCTTACGTAATACTGTCGCCCAGTCTCTGAATAGGGATATGTCATGCATTAGTGCATGGTGCTCGGCCTGGAGTATAAAGCAGAATGCCAGTAAGACCAAGTCTATGATTGTCAGTTAGTCTGGGACAATTTTACCGCAGCATTCACAACTGAAGATAGATGGCACTTTGCTTCAAGAGTCTAGATCCTTGGAGATTCTTGTTGCTGTCTTTGATGACAAGCATAATTTTGAGCCGCATATTAGGCGGCTGGTGTCACGTGCTTCCAGCAAGATTAGGCTCCTCCGTAAGGTGAATGCTGCGTTTGGTGACAGTGAGGTTGTCCGCAGATGCTTTTATGCTTTCTTGCTGCCTGTGTTGTAGTGTTGCTGACCGGTATATGGGCTTCAGCTATTGACAGTCGCTCGCGTCTGTTGGATCGACTTGTTAGCTCAGCCAGCAGGCTGTGCGCGGGTAATGATATTGTGAACCTGTCCCAAAGGAGAGGGGTGGCCGACCCTAACAAAACTTAGGGCCGCATTAGAGGGTATTCAGGGCTGGGGCGCAGGTAGAAGGTAGGGAGAAGGTTATATTACGTTACAAGCGGCCAGCTCATGCGATGTTTAGCAGGGA
>LQNS02276925.1:4670933-4685193 GCA_001587735.2 Parhyale hawaiensis | reverse complement strand
AACTTCAATGGCATTGCCCATTTCTTTTAGAGACATGATATTTTATCACAAACAAATGTGATCAACTATTTAGCCTCTTTGCCGGAAGTAAATGTGCAACAGTCATTATTATTGTAATTACGAATCTACTATACAACAGTATTATAAAGGAACAGAATTGTATCCACCTGAATTACATGATTCTTATCCATATGAACTAGTAAAACTATTAAATTCAGTAGTAAAACAAAAGTATCTAGAAGTGTATCTATAGATACTTTTTAGTATCTAGTATCTGTATCTAGATACATTTGTAAAGTTGTATCTAGTATCTGTATCTAGATACATTGTAAAGGTGTATCTAGTATTTAGTATCTAGATACATTTTTGAGTATCTATGCCCAGCTCTGCCTATATATCCTACTAACACAATGGCAATAGCTCATAAAGAGCCGGGGCGTAGGTTACGGCGTCTCTTTGGGAATGGGCTATTGGTTCGTCTACTGCCGCCTATCTAATCTAATAACGCTGTTCAGAGCTTGGCGTTAACTTCACGAATTGTTTGGCTGCCAATAACGAATAATTACATTCGCCGTCCTATTTAGCAGCTTGTCAAGGAGAATGACAATCTTTACCCAAAATTGAATACTTCTGAAATAAGCCTATAGCTATGGCATTACTCTTCACAGATAACAGTCCTCGGCACCAGTGCGCCACTCGCACAAAACGACGAAGAAAAATTAGCTCATAAATCCGTATTAACTAAGCATTTTGCTAGGCTTCCTTCGCTCGCTGCTATCGTGAAAGAACGTCACTGTTTTCTTGTCCCGATTTAATGAATTCAAAGCGAACCTTTGATTTAGAGAGCAGCTGGTGCTCATGAAACGAGTGCCTGATTAACTGCAACCTTTTGAGCCTCGTCTCACAGGGGAGTGAAACTGGGCAAGTAATATGAAGTTGAGGGTCTGAAAACAGCGTAAATTTTATCAGTGCTCAGCTTTGATGTCAACGCTACGTGCGAAGATTAATTTTCATACGGCGTTTTTTATCGTTGGCTCATTATGATGCGCCAGATTATTCCCAGAAGAGTGGACTCTTCTTTGAAAATTCGCCGTCGTTTATGGATTTACGTTAAATGAGATTATTTTGCGCTACTGTGCATAGAACCCAAAATTTGCTGGATCTGTTGAATCTTTCTGAAGACGTAACAAGGAGCAATTGGTGTTACCGAGGAACCGCCGAGAAATGGTCGTAGTCCTGCAGTTACCGACATCATGACTGAACATTTATTATATACAGGACGTGACAAGAATTTGAAAATATGTTTTCAAGTGTCAGTGATCTGCATAGTTTTTGATTTAGCTATTCGGTTGTCTTGGCATAATTTCAATTCAAACTAGCACTCTGAGAGCGCATATCTCCGCCAAGCAAGGCAACGATAGTAAAAAATTCAAATTGGCTCTGAAACAATGATTTTTATTGCATCAACTTCAAAATCTGATCATTTGTGCCTATTGATAGTAATAACTGTTTCTGCAATTTTCTTGAAGATCCGTTCATAATTTTTTTGAGTCATGCTGCTAACAAACGTTTTGACAAACATGAGTTAAACATACAAACGACCGAATCGATCTGCACCAAAATTCAATCATTGATATCTTTCAACATTACTAACAAACCCTATAAATTTCATAAAGATCCATTTATTATTTTTTGATTTATTGAGCTAACATGCACAAATTTAAAACAGTGACAAACGATCGAACGAACGGATCATTACTAAAATTTGGTCATTTACTCTTCGTTATACACCTAACAACTGATGTGAATTTCATAATAATCCGTTCATAACTTTTTGATTCATGGCATTGAGAAAGATGAGGCAGACAAACAAACAAACAACCGGAAAGACGGATCTTCACCAAAAGTTAATCATCTGTTTCACCTAACATGCCTAACAATCCTTGCAAATTTCGTCCAGATCGGTTCATAACTTTTTGAGTTATCTTTGTGACAGACATACAAACAAACAGGCAGACAGACAAACACGACGAAGACATAACCTCCTTGGCGGAGGTAATCAATGCAATAATATCAACAGGTTTATTAACTCTTTTACGGTTACAGTAAACATTTCGATGCTCCAGCTAACATTGTAGAACATTAAAACCGTGACCATTCTAACATATTATGATTCAATATATTTCCATTTTTCTAACTTAAAGTTTAAATCAAAGGCAGTTCGTCGGAGTGAAAGATTAAAAGTAAATACATTTTGGGGCAACTGAAACCTGCTGTACAATATTAGGTATAGTCTGTAAAACTGTCGATTTACTTGCATTGAAGTTCTTGTTGCATATAGCATGGAATAAAATTAATGGTGCAGACTAGTATAGGGACCATTGAAAATAAGTGGTCCGTTTGTTATAAGTAAAAATTCATACAAAGAATTGTTGAGACACTTCCGTCAACAGCACCGCGCCGTATACGCAAACTTTTCCTCAACTGCTCTTAAGTTTAACTGTAGCTCAGGGGCAGTAACTTGATAAATATGTTGACGTAGGCATGTCGAATTCGTTAAAACGACAGTTTTAGAGGAACTTATTGCTTTTCAAAGCTGGCTTGCCTCTGGCCACGCATGCACTTTCGAGTTTCACTGGAATGACATTCCAGGTCCAAACGACGCCAGTAAAATGCTCCACAGAAATTAAAAACCTCTCGACTGTAACGCGAAAAGTCGGCACTTTGCGTATCGGGGACATTGTTGCCCCCACTGGGGATTTATTTTATTGGCGTTTGAAGACGTGGCTCAACAAAAATGCAGTCTTGCCATTCTCCCTATTGTACTTGCGCAAAATGTGGGTGAAGGACTCTCTCAACGACAAAGATGTGAGTACTAAAATTGCGGTTAAAAGGATTAAAAGGATGCATAAAGTTAGGTCACCCGCACACCTCGACATGCACTGGGATGTGTTGCTCATAGATGCTCACAAGACCCTAGAAAATTACACGGCTGCAGGCGATCACTGATTGTCAGAGCCCTATAGCGACAGAGACAGAAGAGCTCTGATCCCCTAAGCGATCTCGTTTCTAGCTAGGCTAGGGCTCTCGAGGTGGCGGGTAAATGCGGGAACAGCGACACAGCAATGCATGATCGCAAGAATTCAGCTGTCTGGTGAAAGGGCTTCCTTTATTGTAAAAGAGCAGCAGTCTACCATCACACAAGTACGCGAGTAGGATGACATTGAGTACTGGTTGCTGTATAGAGCAACGACAACTTTCTACACCGAATGCTGATCATACGTCAATCTTCTAACAACTAAAATTAACTGTCAATTTCTGTAGGAATTGTGCTGTTGGAAACATGCCTAACCTTAATATGACTACGGGCTTGTTAACCGTACTAGGACGCAGAAGTTACCGGGTTGCATATTATTCTGAATTAACTCACGCTGGTGTGAAAGTTTTTCGAGCCGTTATTTTCAACAATTGTTAATATAGTGTTCTTTCTAGCCCTTCAATTATTTATCTTAACTCTTGGCTTTCTCGTCAGGGTAAAACTATTTGAACGATCTATGCATGATACGCCTTGAGAAAAGGTAAAGTTTCACCGAAGTAGGAGTTTTGGCTCTTATGGTGCATGCACGCAGAGGCGACGCGATTGTACTTCTGCCAGTTCTTTTCTATTAATTCCTATGCAAATAATTCTGACCCCGCACACAGAGGCGATGCGATGCTGCTCAACGTTGACCAACATTGCCCAACACGGGTGATCCCTTTGTAGTTCTGTTATTTCCCATCTGATAAAATAGTGACCCAGCACACAGAGGAAACACCAAGCGATTCGGGCCGTTGTGACAGCCCAACTTCCCAGTCTTGCCTATGGGATATCGCCTGACGCCCGCATACTGAAGCGATGCGACGCGACAAGGAGTGATACCGTTGTAGCAGTGTCAGAAATTCCTAGGCAACACCAGGCAATTTTTTGGTACCAATACACTTTTACTACCAAAACGTGATGTATATATGCATTTATTCGTGTATATATACATATGTATGCTTGCAGGTATATGAATCTTTATATAGTGAATAGTAATAAATTCCGCCATACCACAAAATCCTGGGCAATACGCAGGCGATTGTTTTGTATCAATAGAAATTTTCCTCCCAAAATATAAATCTGCGGTTGTTAAAGTTGATGGTTTAAAAAATTAGACAACAAGCAGCCAAATAATGGCATATTGGATAGTAATAATGCACGAACATTTTTTGTGAACGGTTATTGTAGTGTGTTAATATTTAGTTAAAGCAATATTTTCTAATAATTAAAGAATAAATTACATGAATAACAGCATCAGCGTCGGTGAGCATCGCTTCGTGCTGCCTCTGTGTGCGTCTTCCAACATCGCTTAGGATCGCCTTGGATCGCATCGCCTCTGGGTGCGGGCACCCTTATTAGGATCGCCTTGGATTGCGTGGCGTCGCCTCTGTATGCGAGCACTCTTATTAGGATTGCCTTGGATTGCGTGGCGTCGCCTCTCTGTGCGGGCACCCTTATTAGGATCGCCTTGGATTGCGTGGCGTCGCCTCTGTGTGCGGGCACCCTTATTAGGATCGCCTTGGATTGCGTGGCGTCGCCTCTGTGTGCGGGCACCCTTATTAGGATCGCCTTGGATTACGTGGCGTCGCCTCTGTGTGCGGGCACCCTTATTAGGATCGCCATGGATTGTGTGGCGTCGCCTCCGTGTGCGGGCACCCTTATTAGGATCGCCTTGGATTGCGTGGCGTCGCCTCTCTGTGCGGGCACCCTTATTAGGATCGCCTTGGATTGCGTGGCGTCGCCTCTGTGTGCGGGCACCCTTATTAGGATCGCCTTGGATTGCGTGGCGTCGCCTCTGTGTGCGGGCACCCTTATTAGGATCGCCATGGATTGTGTGGCGTCGCCTCTGTGTGCGGGCACCCTTATTAGGATCGCCTTGGATTGCGTGGCGTCGCCTCTGTGTGCGGGCACCCTTATTAGGATCGCCTTGGATTGCGTGGCGTCGCCTCTGTGTGCGGGCACCCTTATTAGGATCGCCATGGATTGCGTGGCGTCGCCTCTGTGTGCGGGCACCCTTATTAGGATCGCCTTGGATTACGTGGCGTCGCCTCTGTGTGCGGGCACCCTTATTAGGATCGCCATGGATTGTGTGGCGTCGCCTCTGTGTGCGGGCACCCTTATTAGGATCGCCATGGATTGCGTGGCGTCGCCTCTGTGTGCGGGCACCCTTATTAGGATCGCCATGGATTGCGTGGCGTCGCCTCTGTGTGCGGGCTCCCCTACTAGGATCGTCATGGATTGCGTGGCGTCGCCTCTGTGTGCGGGCTCCCCTACTAGGATCGTCATGGATTGCGTGGCGTCGCCTCTGTGTGCGGGCACCTTTATTAGGATCGCCTTAGATCGCATCGCCTCTGGATGCATGCACCCTCAAAGTCATTAGGGCGCCGGAATTAAGGCTTTCGAGGCTTGACTTGTCCGTAACTTCAGACAGCAGCTTTGGCATAGTCACTCTGATTAGTGTACAAAGCGTTAACAACAACACGATTACCAGGAGCCGACTGAAAACTCCTTTTTACTGACCGACTTTTAGTGTCGAGAAATCTCAAGGATATCGTACTGAGGGTCAACGTCTGAAACTGCGTTCAGCGAGCGGGTCTAAGCCAGCGCACTTTTCTTAAGTTTCCGACGAGTCAAGTTTCAAAGTCTTCATTTTGGCGCCTAATCGAACGTGCCATAAAAGTGGCTATCTACCACGTAACTCTATGGAGTCATCGATATAACTGCCCTCCGCGGGACGGTTAATCTTGTCTGACATCAGAATAATATTGCAGGGCTAATTTACTTGGCCAAGTGCAGTTACTCTCGTGAGAGATGTTATTCTTTTGGGACATTACTGAAGCTACGTCGCTCGTCAAATTAGTCTTCAGCTGTACAGGGTGTCCAGGAATTTCTTGAACGAATTTTAGCCTACCCTTCCTTACAATGATACAGTATAAGCATAGGTCACTATATACAGAGGCATATCCGGAAGTCTTCCGTTTAAGAGTTGCGAATAGTTAAAATATAAAACTTGCGATTCACTGCACTGGCGGGTAAATGAAAAGTGAAAATCTGGACACGTTTATGTTCATGAATACAAGGGCTAAATAATATTATTTAAAAGAGATGTTCAAAATGACCCCATCAGCTTCCATGCATGTGTGGAGGCGCTGGCGGAGTGAATGCCGAGCCCGTGCGAGGATACCAGGAGATTCACTAATTTTTTGCGCTGCCTAAAATAATTCCACCGATGCATGTATCTTCTGTTGGAATTTGTGCACGATATTAGAGATAGCAGCCGAAATATCGACATTTATGTTTTTCCAGTGACAATTTCGTTAGACTTATACATGCATACTCCAATTCGCGCTTCCGTAGAGGCGCCGATGATTTTTCAAGATGGTTACCACGAGTCTCGCTGCTGATTGCTTGAAGCTCTTACCGGAAATGAAGATGGACCTTGATAGCGCCTCCAGCACTGCATGAAAATGCTGCCGTCAAGAACAGCGTGCAATAATCCGGCGAGTTTTTTCGTCGCAGCCGCAGGCCTCTCCCCCTTTGCATAAATTTTCGGGTCGGCGCGCATGCAAATCACGAAATTAAGAAAACAGCCGTGAAGGTGGCTGGTCATATTAAAGGGATGGCAACAGACTAAGCAAAGTTTCCTTTCGTCATTTATTTTCTAAAGCGGCATAAGGGAAGGCCGGTAGTGAATTATCACCCTCAAATCAAATAGAGAGGAGACGGATTGTTGTCTTTCTTCCCCTTATATTTTCCCCAGTTGATATGGCTTGGAAGTAACTGAATTCTCATCTGACAGGCAATGCCATGAGCGCATAGGGTCGTTTTTTTTTTCGTGATTTACCTACATGTTCGACACATGCCGTATTCCAGGAGATCAAGTGATTTTGGTTTACGTACATAAGCAGAGAATAATATTATTTAGGAGTGTCTTTTCTTCTCTTTGCTTCAGAACACGATAAAAAGATCATTAATATATATATTAATATACCTGTAATAGGGAGACGAGAGGACACTGTAGGAATAGCATATAATGTTCCAGTGTGCGTTTATACTTAGTTTAAATCTTTAATTGGCCTTACTTAGTGTGAATATTGATTGGCCTTACTTAGCGTCTATCTTTGATTGGCCTTACTTAGTGTCAATCTTTAATGATGACGCTAAGAAAGGCCAGTCAAAGATTGACGCTAAGTAAGGCCAATCAAAGATTGACGCTAAGTAGACTAATGGACAACTAACCAACAATGAGCTCTTACAACGAGAACCTTGTAGGTTAGGAGGCTAGGACTGGTTCTTCTAATATCATAAAATACGTTTTAAAACACTTAAAATACAAACACTAGACAAACCTATCCTTGCCTCCTAACTTACAAGGTTCTCCGAGTAAGTGCTCATTTGGAAGGACTTCTTTACTAGGGTGGTGGTCGGTGGTGGTGGTGGGTGGCAGCATCTAAGCGCGCGTTTACTATTGAGAAAACGGCGGAACGGTCCATAGATTTTATTTCACGTCCTCTTTACGTAGCGATAGATACCCCTATTCAGGGGGAGGACGTGTGCTCATTTTCGTCGTTGTGAAGATGTCCCCTTCTAAGAACGTAATATATACATAAATATGTTCTTCTTCTCCCAACTAGGGGAATATATTTATATATAGCTAAATGGAGGTTCAAATGTAAGCATGTCTGAATAACGCCTACATTAGCTGTCATCAGCGGTCGTTAGGTGTAATTTGACTATTACACGTAACGAACCTTAGTCTACGGGATTTTCATTGTACGTTTCTCGACTAAGAAACTCTTGAAACGGGCCGTTTTTTGCTTGATCCATCCCTATCCCCGACCGACCACCGCTATTAGAGAACTCCTTCCAATGAGCTGGCCTGTGTAGGACTAGGTTCCAGGCAAGGACTGGTTCTACTCGTTTTCTGATATTACGTGGGTGTTTGTGGGTTTTTATTGTTTTTATGGTATATTGAGGTCATTAGCTGAACCAGTCCAAAAAAACAAAACGCATTTTACTATCGAGAAGACGGCGGAACGGTTCGTAAGTTAGGCTGCTAATCCCAACCAAAAGTAGAAGTAGTGTTTTATTCTTGACACGAGATAAACCATATGGGAAGTTATTGCTCAAACTTGACGACAACCATTTTACCGTGTTTTGTGCATGGGTGTAGCTCAAGTAACTGGCCAGTCAGGAGCAAGAGATGGAATGAATGAAGTCGAAAAAATTCGGTGATATGTATTTATTGATCTGGGAAGATACTGTAAGCTGAATATCAAGAGTAAATAAGATTTCACTATGAAGAAGAAGTTAAATCAGGGCGCCACACTGGCCTAGATCATGCCTCTGGTACTCTGAAAGTTTCCACCAACCTCCACTGTAATTTGTTATTGATAATTGTTTATTGTGCAATTACTATATGTTCTCTTCAGTTGTTTATGTGCTTAATTCATGAAATATGCAATTGACGATGCTTTTACTGGCGAAATTAATTAAAATACTGGTAGGCTGCTCAGCCTCACCGTTCGTCGACGTTGACGTCATTGATGACCTCATTTTCCAATCCTAGTTTCTCGTGAGTCCTCTCGTTACGCTCCTTGCTTCTTGATCTTCTGTATCGTTGATAGAATCAAATTTATCTCACAAAATTAATAGAGTTTTTAGTATGTAATAGATAGGTACAGGGAATGTTAGGCATGTTAGAAGGACCAGGTTTTACACTTTGGTGAAGATCTTTCCAACCGTTTCTTTGTCTTGTTTCTGGGAATATAACTCAAACAGTCATCAACGGATCTTTATGAAATTTGCAAGAATTGTTGGGAAGGCTACGAAGAGCAGCTGATCAAATTTGTTTGAGGATCTGACAGTCAGCTTGTCTATTTTTCTATGTTTGTTGTTATTTTTGTAGGTAACAGAACTCAAAAACGTTATGAAGAAATAATGAATTTGCTGGAATTGTTCGAAATCTTGAAAGGCACTAATGGCCAAATTTTAGTGATGATCTGTTGGTCCGTTTGTGCGTTGGACTGTTTGTCTCACTGTTTGCCAAAATACGACTCAAAAAATTACAGACAGATCTTAAAAGAAATAAATATACAGGAACTGTTTATTAATGTCCAGAGACACAAATGATCGAATTTTGATGATTATATAATAGAAACCTTGGTTCTAGGACATTTCTGAATTGTTGTTAACGCTGCCATGCTTGGCGGAAGTATGTGCTCTTAAAAAGAACATCTCGTGTTTTTATTATTTTGCTTATTTTTTTACAATAGGAAATAATCTTTACTGATTTCGTCGTGGTTGGGGCTGCGTTGTCAAACATTGACTGACTGCCTAGCAGAAACGTGGAAACGGTATCGCCAATTATTGTTAAGAGCTTAAAAGGAAGTTTAAGCTTCAGCTGCAGTTGGTGTGATACACTAACGGTGATGAGCCGCCAATGCATGTTCTTGCACGAAATTTATGGTTGAGGGTGCACTAGTATAAAATGAAATTACTTCAAAGCTCATTACTTCTAGAGCATGAGTTGATTCTCATTTTCACCAAAAAATAAAAATCAAGAAACCAAAAAATATGAAGCTGAGAGCCATGAATTGCCTCCATATAAAACCGAAATTTATTTGACGTCAATCCCCTGAAAATAGCATGGCAATAAAACCCTCCAAGGGAAGCTTTTCTCCACATGAAAAATATTAGTGAAAATGGAATTACCCTTTACTTGTGAAGTAGAACATGCAACTGACCAAAATTCAAGAAGTTGGTTATTGGAAGTGCAATGAAAAATGTATTTCATATTGAGTGAAGAAATTGCTTGATGTTTACGGCGGTTTCGAAATTTAGATAATAATTTTGTTTGTCCCTCAATACGTTCTTTCGTTCCTAAGCCGGAGAAACTGTTACTCTTTCAGCATAAGATAGGGGACAATTAGGGTATTAGGGGTACAATCCTAGGAGAGAACAACAGCAGTGTGTTTAAGTTAAGCTGCTACGTGCAGTGTGGGATAACTTGCCCCTCCCCCGCTGGTCTCGGACTGCAGCATCACCTCTGCACAAGATGGGCGGCGTACATAACGTCACCTGGGCCTCGTCCGAGAATCATTAAGATAATCAATGTACTTCAGCTTTCTGATTTGCAACTGATTTTCCCACTTTGTTGACAACGCACGGATCTGGGAACTAACTGAAGAACATTGTTTTCCTTCTGTGGAATCTCTACAAGGTCCAGCTGGTTAAATTAATTTTTTATCATTTTTACATTAGCGACTCAATGGCTTCTATTTTTAATCCTCATGTGTAATGAAATGTGTTTTTTTTTTTCTTCTTCTTTTTTTTCTTGGCTCACGCATAATGTGGACTTCGTTTTGACAGTTTTTGATAAAAATCCATGCAAACCAAATTGCCATAATGAACTAAGGTAGCCTTGGACAATGCAAAACTCTAGAGGCTGAATCAAAAAGCTCCGGGGCCTTGGTTCAAACGACTGTTATATGGTCTCTGTTCGTGGTCCTCAACATCGGCGTGCCCTTGATTGCGCGTCTACCGAAAGGTTTACTAGACGCAAAAACAACTAACTTTGCGCCCGTCATTTGTGGAGTTATGTACATCGTATCATACGTACAGTGCCGGCAAAAAAATCTTTGCACTTCAATGACAAGAAAAAAAACTTACCCGAGAAATGTGAGTAAGTATTTCTTTTCCCCTACCCGACATAATAAAGCGAGAAGATGTTAGGGATGATGCATTCCCTCCGCCCACTCATAACAAACGTAAATCACCAGCCAACCCTCAGCGAGGGTTGTGTGCTGCTGCAGTGAGCTTGATAGTGGGTCGCTCTTGCCGAGGTTTTTTTTTTATTTTCTTATAAGTTTGAAGTCATATAACTTTACACCTACTGCAAACAATGGGTCAAAATATGCTTCAAATGAAGGAGTAAACCCCTGCTTTAACTATGCTAGAAAAGGGAGACTCTGTGATTGCCGTAATCAAAGATCTGGGGATGTCAAGAGAGACAATGTATCCGCTGAAGCGCTCGGGGACTAAACTACCAACAGGGACGGTGCCACAGAAGAAGTCAGGCTCTGACACACCTAAGAAAACTACACTGAGAACATATAGCTTCTGAAGCGTGAGGTTACCCCAAATCATGCTCTAACTGCCATTAAACTAAAAAAACACCCTGAGCTGCTCTAGACCATCGCAACAAGGACAATTCACGATCGCCAGCAGAAGGACCTGGGTCTTCAAAGTCGGCTTGCCGGAAAGAAACCTATGCGCTTCACGTTTTAGTCTCCCTTTTCTAGCATAGATAACGCAAGGGCTTACTCCTTCATTTGAAGCATCTTTTGACCCATTGTTTGCAGTAGGTGTAAAGTTATATGACTTCAAACTTATAGGAAAATAAAAAAAAAACCTCGGCAAGAGCGACCCACTATCAAGCTCACTGCAGCAGCACACAACCCTCGCTGAGAGTCGGCTGGTGATGGCTGTTTGCTATGAGTGGGCGGAGGGAATGCATCATCCCTAACATCTTCTCGCTTTATTATGTCGGGTAGGGCAAACGAAATACTAACTCACATTTCTCGAGTCATGCCATTGAAGTGTAAATGTTTTTTTTTTTTTTGCGGGCACTGTACAGTGTAAAAAAAATTGTAACTTAAGAGTTACCAGGAAAGCCCTGTATTTTGGTTAACTGGAAAAATGCCGTGCTTTCTTCTTGGCCAGCGATTATACTTCCTCTAACTTCGCGTTGTACCAGATGGCAGTTCCCTATAGGTACATTGCCATTTTACTCGATATACCAAGTGGGATCTCGTTTGAAATTTCATTCGTTTCTTTTGAAAATAGATACAGTAAATGTTGACCTAACGATCCAGGTGGCACATCATTTAAAACTGCAGCATAATGGACAAAACTCGTATACTGAATGGAAATCAAGAAGCATGGTAGCAGAAATGCTATTGAATACTTATTTAACCGAGCAAAATATTTTTTCTCGCAAAGTTTATTTCAGAACCCAGCTTTTTATGTAAGCTGAACAAATTGTGAACTATGTATACATTCATACATTTCCTTAGACTACAACACTTATAAGAAATATGACTATTTTGCATATATGTATAATTTTGTATCAATCAATTAAAAATAAGATGATGCATGAATAATATTAATATCATATAGCTTGAACACATCAGCATGCCATCAGGTTTGCTTTATAGGAGCTCTTTCGTATATACAATTGACAGTGCAGTCGGTAGAGCTGCTGACCTGGGATCCTCACGTCGAGGGTTCGAGTCTCTCACCGAACCTTCCTTTTTTAAAGACTGCTGGAAAAATTACGGGATATGCGTAAATCTTACGGGATATCCGTAAATCTTACGGGATATCGGCAAATCTTATGAAATATCCGTAAATCTTATTGGATTTTGTTGGCATTTTGCTACCAGAATTTCCACATAAAATTTACGGATTTTTTTTTACATTGTAGAGTAACTCTGTTCTTACAGGCCTGCACCCTTTTGATAGACAGGGAGCCCTAGACTAAGATGCGATTTCGCCGAAGACCACAGCATTTCGAACACGTTGCTGTATTTGATAGCAATATTGAACAGAATGCTCAATGGCGGCAAGTGGGTAGGTGAAGCTTGCAGCTTTTTTTTGGAACTTGCAGTGGTCCGAGTCGCCAATAAATGACGGCAAAGATAATTACTTTAGGAAAGCCCTGTTTCCTTCGCTCTGCTTCGTGGTTTTGTGCTCAGGAATATTTTTCCCGTTTTCCTTCGTTCATCCGCTCAATTTCCGTATCATGAACGCAGAAAAAATCATGTTTGGAGTGGCAAGTACATTCTAGCGGTAGGTACTGCAGTCTTCTTTAAGGCTTCGATATCAAAGACCTGGGCCCAGATTTATCAAGCTGCTTATAATGTTGTAAGTCTTTAGTTCATCTTGAATCCCAACTTACTATATAGTAACTCCGGCCAGATTGCTCAAGCTACTTGCAATGCTGTAACTCGTTCATTTTATATCTATACATACGACGTTCGCGGTTAGCTGTGCTGTTTATATTGTCAACATAGCCATACATTTAGTTAATATTGATGTTTGAAAGGTAGACACTCATCTTGAAAAATTAAGTACAAAAGTTCTGTTTGCATAATCAAAGGTAACGCACTGTATATACAGTGACATATGCCTATTTCGCTGCAAGAAACCGTAGGTTAAAATTTGTTCGAGGAATTCTCGGACACCATGTAGCAATGCAGTAAATTATTTGTGCCACGAACAAAAACACAGTCGAACATTTTTTAATAAGAGTGTCCTGTTGTTCAGCAAACCCTGTTTCCTATTCCATGCTAATCTTCCTTCCGTCATTTTTTTTTATTTTCGTACCTTTCACTAATGACATACGTATGATTTTGATGGGCTTAAACGGTCTTTTACTAACATAGCTCAAGAATTTATGAAAGGATTTTCATTAAATATGTCTCAAGATAGTTATCAATTTTTTATGATGATACGTTGGTCCCTTTGTCTGCTTGCCCGCCTGTCTGCTCGTATGCTGGGTACATAAAGTGGTGGCAATAATGATAGCACATTTTGAAATTTTGTAATAAGTTTAAAAACACTGCATCAGTTAAGTTGAAATTTTAACTGAATAATGTTACTTTAACTAGTTACCGATTCCTCATAATCAATATTGTATTCGTGGTCTTATCAAAATTTTGCCAGGAAAATAATAGTTTGTGGGTGCAAATCGGGTCGAAATAAAGATAGCACATATGGAAAAAAATTATATTTTAGAAACCAATGGGAGCAAAAAAACATAATTCTTTATATTTACAAGCGTTGCCTTTTGATTGCTACACCTGGACACATCGGTTATTCATAGAATTAATTAAATTAGCGAGCATTTCTTCAGAGATAGACTCCCAGCATTCATTTAAGGTCTGCCACAAACAAACAACAAACAAATATCATTTATTATCTCGTATACAGGGTACAATGGATACACCTATCGAGGTTTTCTTTTTGCCTTAATTCTAGAATTTTGGAAATCAAGTAGTGTGAAGAGCAGGAGAAGCAGTCCGTGCTGAGAGTCAATTTAGGATCCCTCATCGTGCATCGCCTGGCCTCTCGGTGCTGGAGTGCTCCACGCAGTGTAAATCCGTAGCGTGCCGTCCG
>LQNS02276925.1:4620385-4634311 GCA_001587735.2 Parhyale hawaiensis | reverse complement strand
ATAAGACGATCAGTGTAAACTAAAGGCGTCTGAAGTTTGGATGGAGAAGACCTCAGAAGAGAGTACACATCACGATGGAAGAGATTGTTCAGAGAAGCTGTATGTATCTGCATCGAGTGGACTTCAAATTTGTCAAAGATAGACCGGAATCAGATATCCTGTTCGAGTGCCACCATCAGCAACCTGGAATATTTTCTACCTATCAGTTTCCCATGAAGCTTGGCAGGATCAGCACAGTCTATTGGCCGATGATTAAACTGATGAAGTCAGGAAGGCCAGAGCTAATTTTTGCCTATCTATTTCGTCGAGAGCGTGACACCGAACATATAAATGAATATATAAATAACTATATAAATATATTTATTTATAAACACACGACGGTCATTCTTAGTATTAGATAATTATAGATAGAAATAGATACCGTATGTGTGTGCACTTCGATACAATTTGTAAAAAAAAAATTATCAGTTACTGCCACAGCTAAGGCTCTGATGTCTTAGCCAGGCCTGTGGGACCGTGGGTTGCCCGACTTTCGTATCCACTTTGCTTCCTTCTCTTTTCATACTCCTACTGGTAAATTTTTAAAATTTTCTTTCTCTTCTTTGATACTAACTGTTCCTGTAGGCGTTGATACAGTGTGACAACAGTCTCGCGTGTAGTTTCCACGTTTCTATCGACATGCTTTACGTCATGTCTCTTGAATTTTCTTCCTTGAAACGCTGCAATTATATCCAGAGAGGCTTAAATCCACCAGGCACATCGTAAGGTATTGATGCACTGAACATACAGGAGCATTTTTCTATTAAGTCTAGGGGAGCAGGGACAATAACTGCAAACTGCTCTACCCAGCAGCCTCCCAGTCCTACAGGGCAATTTATTAAGCCGTTGTCATAGAACAATTAATAAAGTTGTCCAGGAATTTGTTGACACGGAATTCAGCTGCCGGTCTCTGACCTGACGTCACTCCATTAATACGACAGAGTTTGTTTGAAATATTGAGTGAAAATCGTGCGTGGTCGAACTGAGCTTAGGAGCAAAAATGTTAATTCCTTACGTCAGACTTTGATGAATTCGTCAGACTAAAATTTAGTTCTTGAAAATCAGGTAAATTTTTACCAAAATCCAATATGGCGCCCAACTAATTCACTAGTAAAAATTGATAGTAGTCTATTAGAGAAGTGCAGTGATACCCATATACAGTATATCAGTCGGAAATGCATAGTTTATGAGATATATGACTTCGAAGTTTCTATTGTTTTTCTATGGGAGAAAATAGCCTGTATCATCATGGGCTTGCTAACGATCCCATAGGAACTTTATTAATCAAACATAACTTAATCCAACCTTACCTAACCTAACCCAACCCTACCTAACCCAACCCTATCTAACCCAACCCTATCTAACCTAACCCTACCTAACCCAACCCTACCTTACCCAACCCTACCTAACCCAACCCTACCTAACCCAACCCTACCTAACCTAACGTCTCAACCCTACCTAACCCAACCCTACCTAACCCTACCTAACCCAACCCTACCTAATCTAACACAACCTAACGTAACCTAACCCAATCTAATCAAACCCAACCTAACTAATCTAATCAGACCCAACTTAAAGGTTAGGTTGGATTAGGTTAGGTAACGTTGGGTTAGGTTAGGTTAGGCAAGGTTGGGTTAGGTTTGGTAGGGTTGGGTTAGGTTAGGTAGGGTTGGGTTAGGTTAGGTAGGGTTGGGTTAGGTTAGGTAGGGTTGGGTTAGGTAGGGTTGGGTTAGGTAGGGTTGGGCTAGGTAGGGTTGGGTTAGGTAGGGTTGGGTTAGGTAGGGTTGGGTTCCTATGGGCTCGCTAGCTAGCCTATGATGACACCGGCTATTTTCTCCCATAGAGAAACAATAGGAACTTCAAAGTCATATATCTCAAAAAATATGCATTTCCGACTGATATAATATGGGTATCACTGTACTTCTCTAATAGACTACTATCAATTTCTAGCAGTGAATTAGCTGGGCGCCATATTGGATTTTTGTAAAAAATTACCGAAAATCAAACAATAATAAGAGCTGCACTCGGAGAGCCATGCTAGGGAAATATGTCGAGTACTCGTCCACCATGCTAGTAGCCGTCCACTTGGCTTTAAAAACTTCCTGTGTAAAAACTAGCAGTGCTATAAAGCCGTACGTAGGCTTAAACTGTAGGCTAAGTAGTACCCTACAGCTTAAGCCTATGTACGGCTCTCTAGTACTGCTAGTTTTCACAAAGGAAGTTTTTAAACCCAAGTGGACGGCTACTAGCATGGTGGACGGGTACTAGACACGTTACCCTAACGATAAATTAAAATGGTCCAGAATCTAGGATTTCTTACATATCATCTCTTGAATTTGATTATCCGTTTCTCGTGACACAACTAGCAGTTCCTTTCACTTTCATGACAATCCATCTATACCTTTTGAGTTGGATTGCTAACAGAGAAACGGAAAAACAAACCCGCAGTAAAAACATAATCTCACATGCGGAGGTAATTATGGAGTGCTATCTTCGTTCAACCTAGAGTATTGCTCTGTACCAATCTTCCGTAATACTTGTATGTAGACTGTTCTTCATGCCTGACGAACAGTGCAACTGTACAAGGCATTTCAATTGGGTATCATGTTTTTTGCAGCGGTTTTTTGTAATAATTCAGAGGTAAATTACTCCCTATAAATACTAAAATTCTTCGTGAAAGATACTACAAACCATGCAGTTCCTGCGAGAAAGCAATGTTTTATTGGTACTAATCCCTTTGGTGACAAATTCATCACCGCTTTTCGTATAAATGATACTGCTGTCATCGATCTGCAATGGGTTCCCATAGACAATGCAAGCTTAAAGGAGTAAGGATCAGATTAAACAGCTGGCAGTAGAGGGACCAACAGGCCCATTCTTAGAGACCAGCCGGGACTCCCGTTCCGGCCCTCTATGAGCTGTCGACATTGAGCCAAAAGCATGGAGAGCTCTGAGAATGAAAAGAACTATTAAATAAGCTCAGGCAAAGAGTTGATCTAGCGAGCACAATTATTATTAATTACTGCAGATCCGGGGAGTTCGGAGACGCTAGGTTAGCTGTAGCATAAAAAATAATGGATTACGGTGCGGTGACTTAGAATCTTTAGCCGTTAAGAGTTTGGTACTCCTTGAGGTGGAGTTCGTAACTGTGGAAAACGTTGCTCCCAATGTTTGTCAAGACTATTTTTAAACAAGTTGACTGACTCCGCAGCAACGAATTCCATATGCTCACTACATGAAGTACGTACAAGAAAAGCTGAAAGACTGCTAAGTGTTAATGTAACACTTGTATCTTGCCGTAGATATCAAGCAAGTATTAATATAACAAAACCATTACGGAAAAGTAACTAATATAGTAGTGCCACGTGTGTATACAGTAGGCGTGCAAGGATTTGTCACCTTATTCAAACACAAACAACGCACTAGTTGCATTCGGACACTTTAAGGCCAACAAGACGCATTCACGGAGAAGGTGCTATGCCTTTGTTTTGTTCCTTTCTAATCCACAACCCTCACGCGCTAGGACCCTACAAGCACTGTAAGCCAAGGTATAATGCGAGAAAAAAGAAACTAATTAATAGGCCGTGGACTCCTTAAGGCTACTGTCAACAAGAGAATAAAATGCGAGGCGTTCCAAGTTCAATGTACGAAACATTCCGTACGTGACTACTATTTTATGCATTCAAAAATCGTGTAATAAATATAAGTGTTAGCGGATTTAAACCTTCTCAGAATTATTGCAGATATTCACGACTCTAAATGCCACTGTAGTTAGTGCAGTGTAAAAACTGCAGTGACTGCTGATACGCTGGGGACTATGGTTCAATAACATAACAAGTTTACTCATCGCCGAATGATTTCGAGATTATACTGCACACTTTGGGCTGCTGAACCGAATTGTAAGTTCAGCCAGCAGGCTGTGCACTGAAAGTGATCTTGTGAATCTGTCTCATAGGAGAGGAATGGCCGGACTCTACGTGTTTAATAAGGTATACAACAATGAGAGATATTGGTTACATTCTTCTTTCCCTGCCCATAAAGTCCTTAGGAGGATTACACGTGCTGTGGTTGATGTGCACCCTTTCACTTTGGAGAATGTTAAATGCTGAACTCGTCACTTCAGTCAGTGCTTCTTGCCCTGGTCTGCTTATGTTTGGAATTCGTTGCCGGCATCGGGTTTCGGTTGTGTTAGCATGCAATCGTTCAATTCAGCTGTTAATAGCTTTTTGTTGGATTTTCTTTAACAGTGTTCCGCACTTCCCGGTGTTGCATGATGCCTCATTTGAGCTGTACTACCTGTCTGTATTGGCTCGAGCGTGTTGTTTCAATAAAAATAACAATAATAACTATGCGCAGTAAAAGCTATTTTATCATTCCTTTACTTCTATTAAATTTTATCAGTCTAAAGAAACCATCAGGAACAGATAGGGTGAAAAATACAGTTTGATCATAAAATAAATCAGTTTTTTATTTTTAATACCTCGTTGCGTTATCTTCATGATTAGCCATTATCGTGTAAGTTTTTGAACACACATTGTTTTTTTCTACTACTGTTTTGCCAGAGACGGTTTTCTCTGACATCGCGCCTTCAGAAAAAACACGATTCATCCAAATTATCTAACATTCGCCTATATATAAAGGATCATACTCTCCCCTAATCCACAAAAATATATTTTTCCGAAGAAATCCTCCCCGCCAGCCACAGTCGCCCCGCTATTATGTTGTTTGCTCCTCTGACTTATCATGCATGCAGTTTTCCAAAGGCATTAGGTCTATCTGTACTGCCTGGCTCCGCTCACTCGCAGAATTCTCGCCGGCTCCCATCAGTATGCATGGACATCAACAGAGGAACCCCAATTTCTCCATGAATTCGAATGAGTTCTTTTAGGTAAAACTATTACCCTGCATCAGCAAGTCTTCTTATGCAAAAGCTATGAAGTCGATCTCTGTAGCCCACTCGAAGCCATTGCTTTCTTTTGGCTCTCCATACACCTGCCTATGAACTCGGCAGACTCTTGAGATATAAAAACTTCTCTCACTCGTGAACTTCCAGCCTACGGAAGCCCTGACTCGCCCACAAGTTTTTCAAAAGCAACCAAATCTTCCGAATATCGCACTTTTTTGCGTCATTTTACTCGCTCTCTTGTTGGATTTCTCAATCGAACTTTGGAAGTTTGGAGCCAAGTCCTTTCCAATGGGAGATTTGTTACTTTTTCTTTGCGAAGATCCAAGACGGAAGATTTAGAAGCTGAATATAACAGCACTGACACAAACTTACTAAACTGCTCGGCAAGCGTGCCTCAAGTTTATATTTATAGTAGGCAAGTCAATAAACTCAACGTTGCAGACGGAAAATATTGACTGGTGGTGACTGATGCCGAGGCCAAGAGATCATTCTTTCGGTAGTTGAATGACTTGCGTAGCAAAATATCAATGAAAATTAATTCTTCTCATAGCTTCTTGCGTCATCCTGGGCTGGTTAGTCCCCCGTTTATCAGCTAATCATACGCATGAAGCACAAAAATTTGATGCCTATTCTCTCGCCTGTGCTGACTTCTTCTCACTTCCACTCCATCAATATATTTAAGCTCCGTATATCAGCGGCAATCGATCATGCTTGGGGCATTCATGGCGGAGATTCTTCTCCCCCTCTGTTTTTTATTTTTTATTTTCTCATTCTCTTTTTTCCATTTCGTCTTCCGTTTTTTCTCCTCTCGTTTCCCCAATCCTCTATATCCTACTAACATAATGGCAATAGCTCAAAGAGGCCGGGATGTTAGTCCCGGTGTCTCTTTAGGAATGGGCCTCTTGGTTCGTCTACTGCCGCCTATCTAATCTAATCTAATTACTACTTTAAGCCAGCTGCTCGCGAGAGTCTGAACACGGAAACGTTTCTCCCTACTCTTCCTATAAGGTAGCTGTCACAAGCGTAACTTTGACTTGTCCAAGATTATTCTATCCCAAAAATACTTCGCATCTAAGTCGCCGCTGTAGTTATTAACCTCACAGTAAGTGCCGATTGCCCAGTTTCGCATATCTCTCTTAATCGCGAGTAAATTTCGATGTAGAACGACTAATATTTATTTTGAAGTGATACCGTGTGTGTGAACACGCTAAACTGTTGTCACCACACTCACAGCAACTTTCGTTCCAAGATCATGAGTCATTCCCGTGTCCCAACTCTTGTGTGCAGGGGCCTTTAGCTGTGTTTATTAGAGGCATAACAGTTACTGTTGACGACCTTCACAATTTTTCACGAAAATCTCCTTATGGGACCTACTGTGACATCGGGTTAGGTTACCTAGGTTCGCCTATCCTGTATTGCTGGGTGGAGTGACCCTTGGGGGGACTCCATGAATTCGGGACAACTTGCCTCTGTGCCAACTCTGCTTTTTTTCTCATACTCCTACTGATGACGCTTTTCTTTGCTCTTCCTCCTCTTTCCCGATTTGCTATTTCCGTTCATGTTGATCCTGTGTGGAATCATGCTTAAAACACCGTAATTGTGTCTCAGGAAACTTAAACAGTGTAGTCACTGGCGAGATTAGTTTTGTCAGTTTGAATTAAATTTTGAATTGATACTGTAGGCTACTGAGAAGACGAGTGTCGCTTATATTGTCGAAAAATCCGTCAATAAAAACCTTGTTCAGCAGACGTCTAATAACTATCCCTGAAACTAGGGAACCTGAACATCGTGTAGTACAGTCAATAATATAATTTAAGGCAACTAATAGGAAGTATTTATTTCCAGCTTATTATAATATGACAAATGCAGAATTACCGTAATGAGAAGGGTTATTCAATTTTCTACCTTGAAACTGAAAGCATTTATGTACAATTAGTAGCGACATATGAGTTACCATCACTCCAACACGCCTCGTATAAAATTCTGCTCGTCGCAACAGTAGGTATGGTGGCAGAGCGTCAGCTCGTACTGTGAAGACCCCGTGCAAAGGTATAATAGCAGTACACGGGGGGACAAGTTAGATACGCCGTCGTTCCACAGCCGAACGCTTTTTAGTGCACCGCACGCTTGACTTCAAGCATTGCACGACGAAGCGTAACAGTTTCGGAACTATAGTAACGCTACTTCTTTTTAGTGCGGGAGGTGCTGTCCTATTCTTATTTACACGCCTGTAAAACAAACGTGAAGGAGGAAAGTGTTGTCCCGAAACCAGCAGGTCTTTCTCTACGCCACTGTAAACAAGTGCAGTTCCCGTGCAGCTAAAGCATGCTTAGGCAGGCATTTCTCGTCTGAGCACAGAAAGGCATGCTGGTTTGAGGACACCGCTCTTCCCACTGCAGTCTGTAAAGGCGGTCCGGACCGCCTTAAGTCGACACTGGAAACCATATAAATAAGACTGGCCATGCCCACGTCTGCTGACGGCATGAAGAAAAACAGCAAAATATTTAAGGAAGGAACAGTGAACTTTGCTTTTAGGAAACTATCGCTTGGCAACGGCACGCAGTTTACTCCAAGAAAAGTTCGGAGCAGCGAAATAGCCTTTGTCCGAATGTGTACATTCATCGTCCCTCCGATTGCAGTCGGACATAAACTAGAGCGCTGAAAATGGCATCTGTCAGTTGTTGCTGAAAGCTTTCAAACAATTTACAACAGCGCGAGGCGCAGTTTACCGCGCAAACCCGAAGTTCTATTCATGGTTCACTTCTTTTTGTGTGCACGTGCTCTGAGAAAAGCTCTGCATTCGAGAACGTGTCTTGAGCATCCAACCGTGCACGATGTAGCAGACACGCATGATTAGCACACCAAGCCAGGTGTAACCGGTGATGCACGGCAAGGTGCCTTGATTTAGGGACAACTCGTACTCCCTACTTCGCTCGGTGTACGTACGCGATAATACCGGGTCACGCCATACTTCCGTACGAACAACGTGATGCCAGCTAGGATGGGCATCTTGCATGTTGTTCATGCCATCGTATCCATACTACCGAGTTTAAATATATTTCAAAACAATGAGCGAGCAGTTGCCCATACTCGTTTCCAGTTGCACGCGTGAATGCCTGTGTGGCCTCGGCTTGTTACGTGTGTAGCGTATGAAGTTCATACTACCTGCAGTTTAGTGGATCATCGTCTGCCTTGTGCTTCAATAAACTGCCGTTCAGAAGTGGTCGACACAGTTACTGACAGCGAGTATTTTAAACAGAAACATATTTCGGGAAACAAATTCGAATTACTAATGTGCGCTGCCTCGATATAGCTTCACACTGTAGTCTTTTGTTCTCCGTAAGCAGTACGAAGCGTTTTAGGGTTTTGTCACCTCCGTGTAAACATTTGAAGAGAATGTAGATTTTTGACAGCTAATTTACTGCAACCTTGAGGAAAAAATATCCGCAACTTTACTACCCGCAGCACACTGCGTGGTTATGGAGGAGACGTGTCGGTTAACATTTTTGCAATATATTTTGAGTATGTCGTGCTGTTTTTAGAAGGATGCAGCCAGTCGTTCGAACACTCTGTACGTCGAGCAGAAGACAACTGTACCGGCCATCAGAAATGACGGCCCAGAATTTGCGATGATCTTATTTATTGCTCTTACCTGTGGCGCTGATTATTGCGTAATAAATAGCTGGTGTATCATCAAAATATAAACTAAGAACATGCGTTCCGCCAATTTGACTCGGACATAGCTGTTGACCTTCATTCCAGATATTATAAACTTCAGCTATGCGCAAATAAATATTAGAACAAAAATATGAATCTCACCGGAACGAATTTACTGCAAGCATATTGAGAACGATCACTTATAATTATAGGATATAAAACGGCGGCTTCTCTCATCCAGATAAAATATTGCTATAATCAATGACTGAAAATAGGAAATGCTTGCAGTGATCTTAGTTTCATCGTCCATGAACAGGCTAAACTGAACCTAACTAGGGAAGCACGATAAGAGTGCATACTTCCGCCAAGCAAGGCAGTGATCCTGAACCAGGATTTCCTTTTCATCATTACCCAAATTTTGTCATTTGTCCCTCCTAGCATTTCTAAAAATTCTTGCAATTTTCTGGGAAATCCATCTGTAACTTTTTGAGGTACGTTCTGACAAAGACAAATATATCGCCAAACGTGCACACACAACACACGAACGACTTGATTAGCACCAAATTTGATAATTGTGTCTTTTACCATGCCTAACAATTCCTGAAAATTTCATGAAAATCCGTCTATAACTTACCCTATTAAAAATTTCAGCAGTCATTCCAGCGGCGCTGAGCAATTTTAAGCCGTACATACACCCGCGAACTCCGCAGTAATTGCGCAATGGCTGCGCAGTTATGTCCGTTTTTCAAGGGTATAGCAACGTTCTTATGCTTATTGCTGTGAGTTTTTATGTACAGTATCATTTGTCTAAGAACAAAGTTTTGTTAACTGTTTGTTTCATATAGTGTCTGTTTAATCGCTTTGTTCCATTGTCCTATTATGCAAAGTGTTTGAGGCGTATGCAAATTGAGACCTTGTTGAACTGTTATGCGAAATGGTAATTTCGTATGCTGAAACCATATCTGTTGCTTGGTTGCTACCCTTGAAAAGGGGACATAACTGCGTAGCCGTTGCGCAATTACTGCGGAGTTCGCAGGTGTATGTACGGCTTAAAATTGTGCAGCGCCGCTGGAATGACTGCTGAAATTTTTAATATGGTATTGAGTTATGTTCTGACAAACATGAAAAAACAGACGAACAAACAGGCTGACAGATCATCAAAAAAATTAGCCAGTTCCTTCTTAACATTCACAATTCCTGCAAATTTCATGAAGATTCGTTCATAACTGTTCGAGTTACAACGTCATGAAAAAAATAGGCTTACAAACAAACGGTTGAACGGATCTTTACCAAAAACTTAATCATCTCTTCCTCGTAATATATTTGGCATTCCATTTAAATTTCAGAAAGATCCGTCCGTACCATTTTTTAGATTACTTTGTCGGCATTCAGAACGCAAGTTGGTTTTCAATTTATTCGCTGATAATATAGGGCTTTTATATTGCTTTTCTGTCCATCATAGATGCAATGCTGTGGCTACAGGGAAAATTAAACTTGTAGTGTAATAAAAATGTTGCAATTAGAATACACTCGTTCCCGAACCCGAATGCCTTTAAACTCAACTATTTATTTAAGAACGTTGACAACACAGAAACCGAAAGGCCTTCAAGATCGAACAGAGTCCGGGTTCCGAGGTACCACTGAGTTTACGAAGCCATATACGTCCTAAGCCGTAATATGTATCGTGTGTCTACAGTTTTTTTTACATTTATTGATATGTATTGCTATATTAGTTTAGTTGCATTTGTGTTTTCTGGTGCTCTTTATTCTGAGGCCCAAGTTAAGACATGTTAGATGGCTACGTTATTTTACAGATTGTGCAGATTGATATCGTTTGACGCTCTCTTCGTCAGAAGTAAAGTCTCTGTCTTGACGTCATCACTTTCACGTTAAGGTGGTGCCACACGTTAGTCAACGTTACGAGTTTGTGAGTTTTGACTACCGAGATCAACGTCTAAATTTGCAAACTTACACTGTTGCTCAAAATATTCGAGATGGAGTGCAGTGTGTTTTTGCTTGCAATCGCTGGTCAAACGCGTAAAATGTTCAAAACACACCGCCCCTTTAGTGCCATCGACGGCATCTAGGTCTGTGACTTCGCTCCCGTATCCTCGAGAGCTGATTAATTTTATCTATCACTGACTTCGACTTGATGTTATTTGTGGAGGGAATCTGTAGCCTTTATGGTACTGTGCTTGTTATATTTATTTTTGTAGCGCTGTTGAGCCTGCATCCATGACAACGTCGGTATTTTCAACGGAGCTCAAAGTCTGCCGACTATCAGACCAGTCTTACTTGTGTATAGCTAGATAAAATTTGTACGGAATAAGTCGCCGACTTGCGAGAGTTTCCTAAGCTTTTAACTACAGAGTATACCCGCCTGTTAAGACATTAGCGTGCTTTCTAAATCTTATTTCTGATGCTGCATACGCTGCTCATTGTTAATTTTGTTCCCCACGCCACGTCTCATGAACTTATTATTATATTCTTGGTTTTACCACGGCACTCACGTCATACGACGTGATCCAAGCAGTATCTCATGCAGTTTATTAGGTCGCATTAGTATACGAATGTTTTATCCTGCGAGAAAATCTCATTCGGCCGAGTGCGCTACTACTGGCAGGAAAAAGGCGTAGAGAAAGAAAAAGACTCTATAGGTCGGCTATCTTGATCGACAGCCCACCGCGTGGAACCGAAGGGGAAATATTATGTACCCACCTAACTGTACAAAACAAACAAAACTTTACAAAACAAACCAGGCACCCCGTCATCAGGAACTGAGGGAAGCTGAAACATCCCTTGCGGAAAATGTACTCAGGTTTGCCCCTAGGTCATCAACTGACGAGGTTTCGTAATCGTTCTCACTATATATGTACCGTACTGTATATATGTTTATTAACTCTATTTCATCACCGTCTTTTATTCTGTGCATGCTTAACTGAGTTCAGTTTCTCAACTCCTCGCTTAGTCTGGATAGAAATTCGGGCAGACTATATACGAGACGCTGTTGTGGATACTTTCCCAGTCAATTAGAAACATGGATCGCTATATTCAAGGTGATGTTTGACTACCTAAAAAGAAATAGCTACTTACTATTCGCTGAAATTCTCTACCACATTCGAAATTGACTGACGCAGCCTTACTTACGTGAAATTGGCCACACCTAGTTGACTTTAGTGCCAATGGGAAGCTGGAAGGTGCTCCGCATCTTTCATAGCAGAATCATGAATCATGCAGTTCACAAGACAGAACAATGGCAACGTATCATAGCAAGTTCTTCACAGTCTTTTCTGACAGGCAAGTACATTCGTAAATATATGTAGATTTTGCGAGCACAGGGTATGGTACGCTGGATAATAAAGCAGGAATCTTAGTCGATGCGATCTATCATATGAACAACAAACCGGCAGCCAGTGCTCTTATTATACATAGTGTAGTTTGCGGGCAGTTCTATCAGACGTTCCTCTGCAGCTCCTTTTCATTNACGCTGGATAATAAAGCAGGAATCTTAGTCGATGCGATCTATCATATGAACAACAAACCGGCAGCCAGTGCTCTTATTATACATAGTGTAGTTTGCGGGCAGTTCTATCAGACGTTCCTCTGCAGCTCCTTTTCATTGCTCGTTCTTTCTATCCTTGACAGTGCTGGTGAGGGCAGGTGGTGGAAATGGCAATCATTAAGGGACGGTAGTGAAATGTATAATTGCCTGACGGGAATGGGTGAGACGATGGTAAATAAGGACTAAGTTAGATAAATTGTGTGCTTGCTCAAGCCACTATAACCTGATTTGTATGTTGTTCTTTATTAAATGCGTGTGCGACTCTGCCGAATTGTAATACTCGCTGTTTTTTTCATTCGACACTGTAAGAAAAATGTACAGTTTGTACACACAGAGTTTGATTAAAATCGTTCTTTGGACTTGCACGACATATTGAAAAATTCTTAAGATTAAAGCCAGCAGACAGCTTCGTTATCAATAATCGTAATAAATGCACGCTATTGTTCCGCACCTTCACTCATTTTAGCTATAAGCGTTTAGTGCAGTACACCAAAATCACATACCTACCGTTTAGTGGCAGATGTGCATTTGTTAAATTCTTCGTCAAGGGGACCTAAGAAATTTCCAAGACTACTATTTGGTAAAATTTCCAGTGTGGTCTGTTTCAGCCGTCAATGGAAATTCCTGTATTTCGATTGCTGTTAGATCTTGACGTTCTTTTCCTAGATTGCCGTATTAATAATCGGTTATAGGAATTCAAAATTTGAGAAACTTATTAGGCAATTATAGCATTAAGTGCCTTATAGCTATAGAACAATTTAACTTGGAGGGTGGAATTCTAACGTGTTGCATGTTACATGCAAACTTTCGGTCCACTTCAAATAAATTAAGTCTTTAGATTGCTACGGGCTGAAAAATAAAACTATCAGCCCTTGAAAAAAAAGTGTTTGCTCCCTACCACGACACGTTGCTGCCATGTTGTCAGTCGCAACAGAAAACCTGCCCTCACGGTCAGAGGACATCCCAGTCGGAATATTTATAGGCATTTATCGGCTGCCTTAAGCAAATATCGAAGGGTATCCGATAACATCGGATAAATGCCTATAAATAACCGATTAGGATACGACGTATAGTCGATTTTACGGTCAGGTTAGCTCAAGGATGATATCACGACACCTGTGATATCATCCTAGGGTTGGTCAGCCAATTGACGCCTACTACGCTAGATTTTTGAAAGTGTATTTCAACTGCGAGGTAGTTCACCGCTATAAAGAACGAGCCCGAATGCATGTTTCCAGCAATTATTTGGTTTTCGGGAAATATTACTGCCATGTTGAAACGATTGGAAAATAGTTGTGAAAGCGGTAATGGCTTAATTTGATTCATCTTATGTTATAGCCTGCGCACACGCTAGTCAAAAGAACGAATTTCCTAGGCTAATCGACCAAACGTTTTTTCTGGGCTCTCGAAACACAGTTTTGAGTTTGCCAAAGTAAATGCTAAAACATTCGCCGTTAGTTCAGCTTACTTATAGCAAGTGCCGTTAGTTAATTTCACTCATTTCTTCAAACCTGAAGGAAAATATAACTCAAATTCTTCGCAAATAGAGAAAGCAACGCATTCGGTTGCGGAGATGACAAAACTCTTTCTTTTAATCAGCGTGTGAACAGACTATTATGGGGATTCTCTTCCGAGCAGGAAGACATTTTGGCGTGGCCTGCGCGTTATCAGGCCGCCCCCATTGTCCGGCCACCGGACGCCGCTTTGTTTGTATGAGCTGGCTTTGGGTTTGGGGCTCTGGGTAGCCCCTGAGTTGGAGGAA
>LQNS02276925.1:4515926-4534769 GCA_001587735.2 Parhyale hawaiensis | reverse complement strand
ATAAAAAGGCACAAATGATCAGATATTGGAGTTTATGCAAAGAAAATTATGGTTTCAGAGCCAATTTGAATTTTTGCTACCGTTGGCTCACTTGGCGGAGGTATGCGCTCTCAGAGTGCTCTAGTCTACAATGTTCTGGTAAAGTTGCATAGATCTTGCATCACATGCTTGATCATGATGGTAACCTTAGCAAGTCGATTTTAATCAGCTCCAGCAGCACTGATTTATTAACTTTTGGATTTGTTATCTGTGTTTTTAAATTAGGCTCTAGGTGTTACGTCAAGTTTACTGAAACTAATTCTAGAATAGATAAAAGCCACTCCTCTAGTAACAAAGAGAATCAAATTACGCCAACATTTTGGCACGCTACCATGCATAGAGCCATCCTCAAGACTAGCAAAATTTGCATAGTAATACGCAGAGATCACGTATTACATGGTACGAAATGATCAAAAAACAGATAAGACACATTGGCGTACAAACAGAATTTGCAAAATATTGTAGGTACAGTTACCACACTGAGGCTGCCAGAGGGAACAACGGGTAATGTTAATTTCATGGCGAGAAGAGAAGCCGTAGAGTTATGTACCTATTTGCTTGTGTCGAAAATAGTGGCGAAAATAATTATAGCAAAGCTGCGTATATAGGCTAACGACGAACACTCTCGAAACCATGCACAACAGCACAGATTTTCCTCCGGCAGAATGTGTAAGCACATCAGCTACAACCATGACAATCATAGATGTTCCACCCTTTCAAATGGCGAAAGAGCACTTCAGCTTTTCACACAGCTTTTCTAAAATCAATATCGTCAAACCTGCGAAAGGAATAGAAGTGCCACACTATAATTATTTGTTAATATCATGTACAATGAATCAAAGTCGTTTAAAGTTTCGGCAGCCAGAATTGTTCCAATAATGCCGGCACTGCTCCATTTCTGCTTATGCAGCCTCGAAATCTTGGCTGAACAACGCAAGAGGTTAACTCACGCGCAGGTAGCGTGTTAAGCCCCGCTCTCTCCTGTGACGTCAGGTGGAGAGATAGATAGCAAACAGTATTAATTAGTTCATACCTGTTACTTGCTTAATAAATGCGGTGAGCCTGGGCTTCCATGAAGAAAAAAAGAAGGGTAATCATTTCTGCACGACCACAGCTGTTAACCGTGCGATGCAAAAGTCCATTTGCTAGAAATAAGGAACTAAAATGTTAAACGAATATGTTGACAGATGAAGAAATCAATTACAATAACATGGCCACAGCTTCCTAAGTACTGATATGGCTTATTTTGTAATCATCATTTATCATTTTACATACTGGTACACTCCGCCTTAAAAAAATTACCGCGAACGAACATGTCTACAGGGAAAACAACGACAGTTGTACACATATATCGGTGCCCTATTAAACGCTCTAGAAGTAATTGTAAGTCCAAATTTATAAACTTTACTTGTGAAATTTGTATTTTAAAGAGCCTTTCATGTCAAAATATTGCAAATGGTCAAACGGAAGAGTGTTTTTTTTACTAGTTCAAGCTTCATATATTAGTCGTTCAACGGCATTATTTCATGAAATTAAACAGGTTCCCCATCGACATTGCAGTTTCTTTCGAGTTTACAGAGAAAATGTAATTATTAGGGCAACTCGGCAAGACATGTCTTCAAACTTTAACAAGAAAGATTTTGTCTTAAGGTTCGTGACTTGTTTAATAGAAATTATTGTTGTCTGTGGTTACTTGGAAAATTTCGAGGGAAAACTGAATTACTCATTATTATTACATAGTAATTTATCATTTTGCTGAGGCAAAAAGATGTTTGAAGCACAGTAGATGTTACCAGTGAGAGCGAAAATTTAGTATACTCTTATGCTGCCAAAACTCCCTTTTTTCATTACTCCGGAGCTTCTCTAAGAAATTGAAGAAGGTTCACCCAGTTATTTTTTTCGTGTTCAAATTAGCCGAATATCAACTATCTGCCCATGGTAGCGGAAATATTGGTATAAATGAAAAAGGAACACTATTGATACTCGTGCAACATCGACGTTCTTCGCTCCACCTGACGTCATACGAGGAGATGGTCAAGCGATGAGTTAACCTGTTAACGTAGTTCAACCACGCTTGAAATCAACAAGAGACTTTCCTTCTGCTGGCAAACCACTGTGTGGTAGTTGTACATATTTTTCTTTTTCTAGTTTCGTTCTAAGCCCATGGTGCAGTTCCGTTTTTATACTTATCTTATTACATTATAATCTTCGTGCATTTGCATTGCAGATTTAGGTAGTCCTAGGGATGTCACGAGTAATTACGTAAACTTCAAATTCTGGGATGCTGAGCACTGGCCTGTCTTTATTCGAAAACAGTCTTTGCTTTAACTGACGCAATATCAAGAGCCTGTTTATTTAATTTCATTACAAAGGTAAAGCTCATAATTATATCCTACACAATTGTCCATTTAACGAAATTCTCTAGCGTGCACAGGCATATGAAGTACATTAGTTTTTTGCCATATTTTTAATGATAGCAGCTGTATACATCAGAAACACTTTCAGAGAATACAATGTGCCTGACCCCGGGGGTAAAATTCAAGTAAAAATTAATTCCCAAATCATTTACTTAATTATGACCAGCTATACGGTACATGGACACTGACTACAGTCCGCAGCAGCATCTCACATAACAAACCTTGGTTCAAACAATATCATATTCGGAGAATTTTACACTTTCGCATAGTGGTATTAGATCTTTTCAACAGCTGCAGACGACAATATTAATTCCAACACAGGGTCTTTTGCGCACCATGAAGAACCGCTTGCTAGCTGTTGCAATCCACATGACATGAAGTGATCGTTGCGCACTCTGTGCAGAACTGATAGAGCTGACAATTACTCATCACAGTGTCTGCTCCTCGCTCTCTGCAAGTTAATCAAGATGGCAATACTCATCACTACTCATAGGGCCTGCTCTATGCAGAACTGTTGAAGAATGCAAATTACGTGCGTGCTTGACCCCATATGAAATAGCCATACAGCTCCTACGGTTGAGTTTTGCTTACGAAACTCTTCAAAGGTTCAGAGAGTGAGCAGCGCATAGAAAAATATTACGCCATTACTATATTCTACTTGATATTTCGTTATTAATATGCTAAGTTTCATAGACTTGATTGATTTGATTGAAATTTCAACTAGGCACTATACTCGTATATATGAAATTTCAATAAAATAATTGAAATTACCGAAACAGCCTCAAATAAAAAGTAAACTGTTCATGGTGATGCAACCATGTGTTCATCGGATAGAAAAATAAATTCGTCACCAAAGGTAGGCGGTGGGCGATGATCATTGCATGAAACTTAAGAAACGAAATGACTTCAAATTCATGAAAACAGAATTTGCCGTTTAGGGCCGGTGAACGATCGCTCATGATTGTATGCGTGCTTCTTCCCACTAGCTGCATTCCTTGAGAGATACAATGAACTTTTTTTTTGCTAGAGGTCGCTATGCTGTTTGAAAATGATTATACAGTATTTTCAAATTGCACCAATTAATATAGTGCGGTCTACGGCTATAATTTGATGAAGTTTCTTTCAAACGACACTCTGCCGCATCCCAAAGAACATCATAGATGCAGATCTGTTTCCAATTCGACTGGCGGCAGTCATCAATGTTCGCTTGTACCAAAAGTGATTCCTTTTCCATTACCAATTATTTATTCGTCAGAGGCTTGCTTTCTATTTCAAGTGCTTGTATAATATAATGAACTGGAGTCGGAAGAGGCGCGCTGCAGACCGCAGTTGCAACTGCCTTGCAATTTGCTCGAGACAATTTACGTAATTGGAGCGCATCAGGGTAGTCGAAACTCTGGGCACCGCGTCCAGATAACAGCCATTGCCTGGAGAGCTCGAGTGTTTGCGGCGCCGGTGATAGTTTAAGCTTCATTTGCGGCAACAAAGAGACGTTGGTGTTGCTTTGGTCGCCACGGTCATGCGCGTCAATGCTCTGCGGGTCTCTGTATGTACATATCGTTCACCGCGAAGTTGAATGTGGCCCATCCTTTGAAATACGTCGTAAAAATTGCAAACATAGAAATAATACTGTACGGTATCACTGAAGTGCATCGACTAAGCTTAACCATTCAAGGTCCCATTCCTCGGACTTTTTCTGCAAATAAGACCAAATGTTCCAGAGAGAAGGCAAAACGTACTGCGCTTGAGCTATAACCATGAACTCATAAATTTATCGGTGCACTTTAGTAACTGTACCGAACAAATAATGTCAATCTACCGATTTTTATCACCGGCGAACGAAGTGAGAGATGTGATAATGTTTTCGTTGAAGATTTAAGTATATATATTTGTAATTATAAATATTTGTCTGTCCACCCAATAAGTGTTTGGAGTTGAGCAATATTCTAATTTTTTTGCAGGGAAATAACACACAAAGCGCATTTGCCTACGCAACACTGTAGGTATTAGCTACTGCCCGATGAACGCGCTAACATGCGGAATGACGTAGGCCAGACGAGCGCATCGTAGTCTCATCAAAGTTCAGCAACACCGGACAAGATACCGACCTCGGCACACACCCCGAGTACACTACTACGTCACGCCCTTGCTCAATTGGCACTACTCAAAGGCACAGCACCGTGCACTACCGTGCTCGTGATTCCTCTTCGGAGCATTTGCAAATTAGGGAGACATTCTGGGCAGATGGTCTTCGGAAAAGGCGCACCGTTCAAGAACTTATGTAGAAATTTCCTACCTGCCTCTGGGAAAGAAAAGAACACACAATTAATAGCCTTGGCAGGCGAATTAGGTAAACCATACATATCAGGCTGATGCCCTATACAAGCACAACTGCGATCCAAAAAGAATAAGGAATAAGAAACAGGCAGTATACTATAAATACTGAAACGAACAACAAAACCCTTGCAGGTGTCGCTGTCACACGAACAGTAAGTTAGCAATATCATTGATAAATAAGTTGTTTAAGCCTCCTTAGACACAACTATGATAATTCAATAGAGGCAAAGGAAGGGACATGACGCATGTCGACAGAAACGTGGAACCCATACACAAAGGAGGACTACTGCGCATGGGGACAGAAAGTCGAGAAAGAAGAGGAAGTATAGATGAAGGTAAGACTAGTAAGAATACGAAATCATGAAGGAAGCAAAGTGGGCATGAATGAAAGATATCCCGAAGGGCTAGCCAATGGCTAATGCAACCTACACACACACACAAATCCCCTGGGGCCGCTGCTCCCCATTGCTTAGGAGAGACTGAATCTAGCTAACCTACCTAACCCTATGGCCCATCCTATGCTCCCTTAAGAGAGTAAGTCAGGAAGTAAAGGAGAATGACAAGAAATTAGTGAGATAGAAAACGGAAGAATTTTTGTAAAGGCAAATAGAAGGGTAATGAAATCTTGAGAGTTCGGGACAATTCCCAGCGGGATTCGCCGAAGCGCCCCTAACCACAACACGGTATGAACGAACCTAACTAAACGTAACCTATAAATGAAAGCCGAAGAAAGACCACTAATTTACTTATTTCAGAAGCCCTTGGCTACGAAACTATGAAGAATTAGAACGCCTTGCAGCGTATGACCATCACCCGCGGTGGGAGCAAATTTCATCGCAGTCATTTTTGATGGTCAGCTGTCACTTATATCGCCGTTGTTATGGAAACGGAGGCTTAAACTATTTACTATAATAATAACATGAGAAAAAATAGAGCGCCTCGTGGCGTTAGACAATATACCGTGGTGGAGGCAAATTCAACGGCGGCATTTTTGATAATCAGCTAGGCCTAGCTTTTCGGAATGGGTCATATCTAGGTCTACCCATCAAAATCCCTACAAAAAAATCATGAATATTGCTGAACTCTTAGCTGCTTATGGGTGGACAGACTAATATATTTATACTAGAGAGCCCGTGCTATCAAGAATGACAGCGAAGAATTTGACACAAACCGTCTTCATTCAATATGTCTCTGTCCCTAATATGCTTCTGAAGGATACGCTACAACAGCCATCTCAAATTTTGATAAGAGATAAGAGCTCTCTCTTTCAATTCATGTGCGAAACACATTCGTCTCTCACCATAGATTACATGCATGCGGAAAAAATCTTACATTAGAAAACAGCAAGCCTCAGTGAGTTTAAATGAATTGCCCGCCGCATATCCATGATACTGAACCAGCCTTTAGTGCATCGAAGATTTTGTGTTGAAGTGAAATCAGCCGATGCCGTCAAGATAGAGAATTAGCTCAGTCAAAAGAAACACGGCATGAAGATAAAAATAATGCCTACTACGAGAGAAAAATCATCGCCTCCTCCGCCCTTCGTTGATTACCTTCTGAATTTGTACGGGGTAAACTGAGAACAAATATAATGTACGATGCATGGAGAAAAATATAAAATAAGACTGGATGGCCGCGTTAAGAGGAGCTGTAATGTCTTTATTTTTTTTTTTCGATTCGAAAAAGTGTTTCAAGCAAGAAGTACATTGAGGGAAAGGAATAAGGAGCCTACTTTTGCCATCTTCTGTAACATGGTCACCGATCTCCATGAAAACTCAACCTAATTACAAAATCTCTAACCTGGCCTCCTTTTCGCCTATCTATTTCTCTAAGAGCGTGACCTGAAACATACAAATATATAAACAAATAAACACACAATTGTGCTTATTATATTGTGTTGATAGATACAAATATGTATCTAAATTTTCAACGACAACATATCACATCTCTCACTCCGTTCGCGGATACACATCTAACAGTTGGTAGGAAAGGAAGTGATGTCCGAATAGTTCAGCTAAATAGAGTCTACAGTTGGGAATCTTACAAAACGTCGAACTTAAAGGCGCAAATATTCACGAAAGTTTCGTTTACTCGATTGTCTTCTGGCACTAAAGCCGCTCACTTGCACCCAATTCGGCATTAAAACGGCACTGAATTTTACTGAGAAAAAAGAGAGCTTACACGAAAGCTTACATTTAAATTAGGCTATAAAAACGAAGACTCCACAAAAAACTAAAAGCACTGTCAGTTGCTTTTTGCTTGTTTTTCTTCAGCATGCTAATTTTTTGAGTAGATAAAACAAAATAAGTTGGTACTGCGTAAATAGTACATGACCTTTTGAAGCTAAGTTGTGTATTACGTCATACTTGCTTGCTTTGACAGTTTTCCCTAGTAAAACTAATGGCTGATCACAGTATACCTTAGGCCGCGTCTATACGATCCATCTTTTTCGTCAAAGTTTGTGATCGCGGAACGATTTTGATTGACACACACACGCGGCGAGTGTTCGAAATTTGTGATTTTTGTTTGCCAGCAGTGCTGGAAAACTTTGAGCGCGATCACACAGAGTTTGTCAAACAAAAAGTTGGCAAATTATATTTCGCTCGATAAATATATGAATCAGTTTTTAATATATTATTTAGTAATTCAAGCATAATTTTTATTCAAACTTCCCCGCATAGCGTATTTTGTTTATGTTTGATTATGTTTGTACAGCGGGAAGCATTTGGCTACTATATGTTGTCAATTAGAAATAACTGTAGCATATTCCTCAAGTTACGTCTGTATCTTCTTCTTTTCATTAGTAAAAGCAACGATGGAGCAAGAGTTGCGTTTTAATGTAAGAAAAGAATGTACACAGTGTGAATTGCAATAGAAATTAAAGAAATTATAAACAAAAAATGAGAAATTATTGTTCTATCGTCTGCATTTCAGGGGATGCCAGTGAGTGAATTATTAGCGATACTTTTCGCCAGTATATAAATTATAATGTTTTACTCGTTACTCAGCATCGACAACTAAAATAAATATCTGACAGATGAAGTGAGGGTGGAATATCGATTAATAGTAATGGAATGCTGAATTCGAGTATAGTGACCTTGAAGTGTTCGTGGCTTCTGTTTTTGATGCCGTTGGGACAAGGATGCGAAGTGTTTGTGTTTTTGTTTCCCGATTCTTGTGTTTGTGATTGACGAAGTGATGGATCGTGTAGATGCGGCTTTAGTAAAACGTTTGTAGTGACGTGATCTCAAACAGACACCAAAATTTTCACAGTAATCTACGGATTGAATTATAGGTAAGCGAAACACACAATTTTTGTCAATGCATATCATAGTTATGGAACACAATTAATTATGGTATTTTTGAAAACGCCTTCAACTTCTAAAGCTTTCGTAATAAGTGTAGAAATCATGAAACATGACGTTAAGTGATGTGTTAGCGTTTCGTGCATTCATTTTAACCACACCATATGCATGAAGTACTTTTATCTTGTACTAATTACAAATCATTTCATTATATTATATCTAAATCAGCACCAGAGTTCTCATGGAAAATGCTCAATTTCCGCAACACAGGCGATCTCACAGAAGGACCATGAAGGGACTTACGGCATGTCGGCCGAAGCGTAAAACCCATGCGAGAGGAAAATTTACACACAGGATCAACGCGCATGGAGGAGCAAGTCGGGAAAGGAGAGAAAGAACTAAGGAAAATTATATCAGTATGAGTCAGAATGCGGAAGGAATCACAGTGGGCACCCCACGACAAAAGGTCTTGCTAGATAGATCTCAAAAGTAGCATCACCTAGCATTCTCATGCCAAAATCTCTGAAAACTGTCTTCTCCAATTGCATGGTCATCAACTATTGTTGTATCTATTGTATGTGGACTCGGAAAGTGTCTAGCGTATTCCACGTCTTAATTTAGCACCTTTAACTTTGTTCCGTTAAAAGTCATACTATTTTTCACCGACTACTGGAGGATACTGATCAAACCTAGCTTCACAATATGCATATCTTCCCCTGTCTATCAAAAGCAAGTATATTAAGTTTGTGTGTCGTTCGGTGTTTATGTCGTAGATTTAAGGCTTTTCTGCAGATAAATTGTATGAACTTTCACAATATTATCTTTTCCCATGTCTCCCGGTTGTCAGATCGAAATCGCCAATACCCACGCGCGAAACGGCTATGGGCTATGGCTTCGTTGACCATATGCTGCAGCTTTCCACTTTTTCTTTTGTCTCCACCAGATGCAACTCTATCTTTTGTTTCCGCCAGATGCAATGCTTTTCAGGCTGTACGGCATAAACTTATATCAGTGTTTCCCCACCACTTATGGAGGCTTTTAGATTGACACTGCCTCAACGTTAGTTTTCACTATCGGTAGTGCAAACCGTAGCTAAGGTCTTACTTTCTTTCCCCCTTGCAGCTAGAATAACTGCTTTTCAAACACTACTTCAGAAACTTGCACAAGTTTTCCATGTCTGCATGTTGTTACACCGCAGACCCCGCGACTTCAATAGCTTTCTTACCGCATACTGCAAATTCTCACTTCACTTGTAGGTATTGCCACTAGACTTAACGCTCTTCAAGCGCCTTCACATAAATTTCGCCACCTCTTGCACGCTTTTAGATCGACACCGCCGCAACAGTTTGCTTTCTTCAGCCGCCGCCACAATAGGCAAAAGCGTATCCTCTAAAAACCTCGGGCAGAGAGCGTGCTCCTGAAAGGTACACCGACGAAAGAGTAATGCTACACCCGGCCGCTGGCGGATGCTTTCAGTGAACGTTTCCACAATAATTTTGGGCAGAAATCAGATAGGAAGGTCGCCTTTTTGTTCGTTTTTGAACAAGAGATGGAGAATTGCGCGCCGTAGAGCGGGAAATATTTTTCCTGGGTAGTTGATTTTGTTAGGAAATCAAAACTGAAAACCTTGAAGAGATAAAACAGGAGTTGATGTGGAATCGGGTTTTACCGAAGCGCTAATGTATACAATAAGACAGTGAGTCCAAACCCCAAAGATACAATTATTTCCTTATTCTTTACCACGTGTATTTATAACCGTTACAGTTCTAAGCTCACGTTAGTACACCTTCGAATTCTAGAGTCCAATACTGTAAGCTATTAAATGGCTTGAAAAATCCAATTTTCAACGAGGATTTTTGTTAAAATTCATCCAATAATTGATTCTTCCTTAAAAGGCAAACAACAAGAAAAAGAGAGATAAAAATATACAACGGTTCACATACGCCTGCAGAGCTTCCCTCAGTTAGATTTTCGATTTAAATAATAATATCGAGGAAGGTGAGCGGGGCTATAAATCCACTGTGGCGAAGCAGTAGTTACAAAAATCTCTCACAGTCCAGAACTAGCTCGCAAATAGGTAGCAATATCCTCTACTGGACGGCACCCATCGTCAAGCAATGATCCATGCCTTAACTGTAACCAAGACATAGATAGACTGGTTCTCAGCAAGGTCTAGGCAAATAGTTCAAGCGAGACCAAAAGTATACAGGTAAACAAATTAGAAAAAAAGTGCAAATAAACAGTATTGTTGATAAACAGCTGAAAGGTGTAATAAATAAAAAATCAGACTTATATTCATTAAAATACTCGTATTTTGTTATTCCACAATTTAGGCTCATTGAAAGTCGTCCACTTGGTCTGGTACACACTCCTAACGGCTCCATCGCTGACAAAAGCACCAGCATGATCGTAATTTTGCACCCCAAAAGTACACTGTCTGTACCCTTTCCGAACCTAAATGTACCAATTGGTTAGCTAGATTTAGTTACAATGGGTGCAGTAAACCTGCGTTTTCACTACAAACGCGAGCTGACAGAATTAAAAAAAAAATGATACATAGTGTCAATAGAAACCTGGGACGTCGCCATAAAGGATCAACGCGCATGGGAAAAGTATGTTGGGAAAAAGAGGAACCAGTGGAAAGTAACATCAGAAGGAGGATGGATGGGGAAGGAAGCATATGAGAGAGAGGGAGAGAGAGTGGAATGCGCCTAACAGCCAACATTACTGAATAACTTTTAAAACTTTCAGAGGCTAAAAACATTGCGCGAATAGGAACAGTTCACGAAATTATTCCGGCCACACAACATAGCTACACTGTGCGGGGAGCAAGACTTTAACAATAGGCCTCAGCATATTCGAAACACCACTGACATTAAAAGTCTTAGACTTGAAAAAAATTGCTGGATTCTCATTTAAGCAGAATACCAGATAGACCAGCGGTCAGCAGTTTACGTGCACTGTGGGGATAATTCGCTACTGGATTTCGCTTTGGTCGCTAACTACGACCCAACATAAGACTCTCGTATCGTGACTCTACACACGTGAGTAACGTCGCCTGGACTTCGTCTGAAGACTTTCAAGGTAGGTGCATGGTGTACACAAGTCAATCCGGTAGAAAGGTGACCGGTAGTAGCTGACGTCAACACAGGGGAACAGTAATCTAAGAGAGACAGAAAGAATGCACAGAAGCATATACGGACCACGCCATTGCTACCAAAAAGAACGTTGATATTGAGGAGCCCAACTCGACGAGGAGCACATCAGACCAGGCACCTGCTATGATTCTCAGATGCAAGCTTCTCATTAAAGAGAACTCCGAGTATCTCCAGAGAGCTGCCCTCTTGTCGCTCAGTGTTAGCAATGCTCAGAGGCGGATGCTGGGGTGAAAGCGTCCGAGATAGGCTTAAAAGCATTGAATTAGTTTTTCCTGCAATCAGCTGCAGACCCCAGGTAGAACACCATGCATTATCTGCTGACTGCATCACGGGTACCAGGGGTTCGCATCACCGCTAATAAAGTGAAATCATGGGCTCAGCTGATCGCTCTTTGCCAAATCATACAACACTTTAGTAGTGTGCAGCACGAACAACAATGGGACAAGAACTTAGGCTACCTTGGGGATCGCCCAAATCTCTTTTTAATGGATGTTCTCAAGCAGAACATCTACAGACAATCTGCGTACGATCAGAAACAAAATTGCCACTAATTGACAAAAACCCTGTCACCTACACCAAGTGACAACTTGCATAATAGGCTCAAGTGGCTGACCTTATCACACGCCGTATTATTGCCTAACTCAAAAAGGCCGACCTCAGAGCGACGATCTAGCTGCAACTACAGGTTATGCGATACAGACAACTGAGTGCCACAACGAACCAAGACTTCTCTAAACACAAACTGAACCGGCGGTAGCATCTCAACTCATTCAGTGAAGCGATTCATATTTATTTACGCTACGAATATTTCGAGTATCTTCCACAAAATGACAGATCATGGTCGGTAATTACTTACATTTGGTAAAGCTGGGTCCATACAAATTGGTGTACTATTCCCAGTACACCAACAATGAAGCCAAGGTCCTAACTGGACAAGAATTTCAGAGACTTCTTATAAAACAGGAGAAACATGCCAACCGCGTCTAGTTCACCAAATGAGGCAAGGTCCCCCAAGAGCACCAATATAGTAGCTGATCAGAAAGCCACTTAGGTTGGGCGAGGGTCTGAGTGACGCCATGCAACAGTGATTGCAATTCATTCTGTGCTCGCTATTGATGTGAGCTGGGAGGAGTTCCGTCTTAGCCAGGAGGGCAATAATGATACCACAACCATAGCCGACATGGGCTGCAAAGAATGCCCAGCAATGAAGACTGATTTCTTCACCAACGATGTCGATTCTCTATCCTCACTAGAGATTCCTTGGAACGCAGCATTTGACGATGCGGAGCCCTCTCATAAATATGATTGACATCAGGGCTGTGAGCCCTCTACTTTTGGCCAAGATCACAGTCCCGCAAACGCCGCTGACCCCTGGGTGCTTGTTCGTTATCTTCAAATCCAACCAGCAGTGATCATCAAACCAAGGCTTATATCATGACCGCACCAAAATTATTTTCCCTGGAAAAAATCTCATTAATAAAACAGTGAATTCATTCAGTTCAGAAATGGGGTCAATTAACTTGTTAGGGAACAGTTACGAGTAAATAAATAAAATGGTGATCGACAGCAGTCCATGTTTGCCATTGACAGGTCAAGTGTTCAATACGACGCCACGGAAACTCCATTATCTCCGTACTGATAATATCCCCCTTAGCCTCAACTTTCACGCCCAACACCTTCCCGACGTCGGCCGATGGCACAATCCGACCGAACTCCAAAGACATCACTAGGTACGAGTCGTCAGATGTGCCAACTGGTGAGTCCACTGATACAGTACCCGAATGATGTTGACCTACGCACAAGCTGCTTATAAGTACACAAAGACCGTAAGTCCAAATTAGCTTCACCTTGACCATCAGTAGGAGATATTGAAAACAACCACTCACTGTGTTATGTATTCAAGTCTATAGGAAATAAAAAAAAAAATGGGTAAGGAATCTGGATTGAGGAAATTGCAGGCAAAGGACGGTAAAAGAGTCGCCAATCGCTCGACATTTATATAAAGAGAACTAATAAAAATTGTTCTCAAGTTCAGATATTCTGACACTCACAGTAACATGACAGGTCAGAAGGCGTGTTTTGCTGAGAACGAGATGCGTTGGATTGGATTAAAATGAAATAGAAATTACTAAATAACTGCAGAATTTCCATAGGCCAAGCTGTTAACAATATCTGTAACAGCCATGAAACTACAACTAAAGCAACCCTCTATTCTAAGTCTTTCGTCCCTAAGGTAAAGAGTCAATTTAGCCTGCCGTTACACAGCTTGCACTGCCGCATCTCTCACACATCATCATTTAAATAAGCCTTGTAACTCCTATTGACGAGACGAGGCACTTTCAACATTTTTCGGCGTAGTAAACATTTATAGAGTTGCTCTGCATACGCAAAAGCCGTCTGCAAATTCATATCGCTCGCTCCACCATCTATTTCTATGACCGACCCAAGCGCCCGGAAATTTGACCATGATGCTGAGAGAAAGAAGCTAGCATTGCGTTTGTAATAACGCAATGCGAAGGCAAGGCTGAAACTTATATTAAAGTCCTTTTAGCCGACCTCGGTGTCCTAAAATTACTCTGGGAAAATATATGGGAGGTGAAATATAACGCGCCCGGCAAGCTGCCTGGCTGTGATGCCGTTGCAGAGTCAGTGGCTGCTCGAGTTAGAATTTATTAGGTACGACTATTTATTATGAGACTGCTAGGCAGTCTTGCAGACACAGTGCTTACAGTCGGCTGTTGTGTAGGCGGAAGCGTGGCTGTATTACGAACAGCGTGGGTGTTTAGCGTTTACCGTGAACCTCCGCAGCAGTACAGCTATATGTCCCACCTCAGTGCGGTTCAGACTGTTGTGATGGGAGGATGTGCGCAAGCCCTCAAGGGCGGATTGTTTAGTGGTACGTGCTTTGACATCGGGCTGTGTGGGCCAAGATAAACTTTATCTGCGTTTACCCTTACAGCGAGTGAGTTACTTGGTGGGGGCACAATGATAGTTTTCGGGTCATAGAGAATAACTATCACGCCATCAGTAGATTTATTTGAAATAAACCTACGTTCCTCTGGCGTAAACTTATTTCTGTGTAATTATATTTAACATTGTCTACATAACGATGCAGTAATTTGTATATTCCTCACCTCTGTATCAATTCCACAAAAATAAAAAAAATACATATAAAAAATAGAACAAAGGACTGTCAAACTTTAAGGCGAAGACTGGAGAAATTAGGGAGTGGGGGGATGGAAGGTAATTATTACTCCGGCGGGTATTTCAACCCCACGAATTACCAAGCAAAAATTATTGCGCTTCTCATGTGACTCACCGAATTAGTAAAATTAGAATCTCAGTTACTAAAAGATAATTTACATATTCTTCCTCAGCGTTGCAATAATTAAAAGTGAAGGTTATTAATGAAAAAAAAAAAAACATAAAACTTGCGGTACCAGAGTTCACGTTGCGCCCAAAAGATGATGCCGAGCATTTCAAATTCGTACTATAAGCTGATGGCATTTACAGGTAAATTTTCAAATTACATTTATCAAAAGTGAGACGTTATAACTTTTTCCGAGACTTCTCACTACCTCCAGTAGAAAGTTTAAATGTTTGCATTGTTTTACTACATTCATACAACACGGCGATGAGTTACGACTTGTACTTAAGTAAGAAGTATTAAAATAGTTATTTAAGCTTCCCTTGACACAACAATTGGTGAGTCAAGAGAGGAAAAGGAAAGGACATTTAGTTTGTCGATCTAAACGAAAAATCCATGCACCAAAGTGGACCAACGCGCATGGAAACAGCAAGTCCGGAAAGAAGAGAAACACAGACAAAACTAAAATAAGCCTAGCTAATCGCCAAGACAACTTAACCATCATCCAGTGGTCGCTGCTCCCCATAACATAGGAAGAGTGAATCTAGCATTATGGCCTAAGTATGGCTGAACAACGAACAGGTTAACTCACGCGCAGGTAGGTGTTAAGCCCCCCCCCCCACTCCTGTGACGTCAGGTGGTGAGATAGATAGCACACAGTGTTAATTAGTTCATACTTGTTACTTGATTTATAGATACGACGAGCTTGGGCTTCCATGAACAAAAAAAAAAAAAAAGTAATCATTTCTACACTATCACAGCTGTTGACTGTGTAATGCAAAAATCGGTTTGCTTGAAATAAGGCAATAAAATGTCGAGCTAATAAGTTGACAGGCGAAAAAATCAATTACAACAACACAGCCACGGCTTCTTAAGTATTGATATGACTTATTTCATAATCATCATATACCATTTTACATAAAAGTACACTCTGCCATGAGAAATTACCGCGGAAGAACATGGCTTACAGGGTAAAAACTACGGTAGCATACGTATTATCGGGGCAGTATTAATCGCTCTAGAAGTAATTTAATTCCAAATTTATAAACTTTATTTGTGAAATTTGTATTGTGAAAAGATTTTCCCGTCAAAATATCACAAATGGTTAAGCGGAGGAGTGTTCCTTTACTAGTTCTAGCTTCATATATTAATCGTTCGAAGGCGGTATTGCAGGTGATAAAACATTTTCCTAGTCTACACAGCATTTTCTTTCGACTTTTCTGAGCAGATCATAATTATTAGGGTAACTTAGCTAGACATGCGTTCAAAGTTCAAGAAAAATGATTTCGTTTCAAGTTTCGTGACTTTTTAAAGAGAATTTGGCGTGTTCTGTGGTTACATGAAAAAATCTAGAGGGAAAACTGAATTACATATAATTACTACGTAGTAGTTTATCATTTTACAGGGGCAAAAAATGTTTGAAGCACAGTAGATGTTACCGGTGAGAGCGAAAACTTAGTATTCTCTTTTGCTGCCAAAACTCACTTTTTTCGCTACTCCGGAGCTTTAGGAAGAAGATAAAGGTTTACAAAGTTATTTTTTCCGTGTTCAAAATAGCCGAACATAAATTATCAGCCCATGGTAGCGGAAATATTGTCATCAATATATAAGGAACACTATTGATACTTGTGCAACACCGACGATCTTCTCTCCACCTGACGTCACAGGAGTAGATGCACAGAACCAACTCAAAATGGTCAAGCGATGAGTCAACCTGTTAACGTAGTTCAGCCATGGGCCTACGGACCATCCTATCATTCCTATGCCACCTGGGGGGACTAAGGTAGAAAGTGCATACTGCCAGAAATCAAAAATAGTTTGTGCGTACGACGAATTTCACTTCAGGGCTGCGGCCTGATGACCGTTAAGATAACAAGAGGAACAGAAGTTGCAGTCAAACGAGTTGGCGGCTTCCCTGGATATCCATTGTGTTTCCATAACAAATTCCTCTGGCATTTTCTACCCTGTTCATGCAGCAATTATGAACATCATCTCGTCAGAACATTACTGCAATATGTTTAGGAGCAGGCAACCAGCATACCTTGAATTGACGCGCTGCTAGGTACCAGAATCAATACTTTATTTATACGCCTTGCATATGCAGATTGTCTGACAAGTGAAGGCTTTTTAACATGCATGAGTTTAGGTCAAAGTGCTAAATATGCAAGAAAACACGCAATGAATGAGTGAGCCATGAAATTCGGTCATGGGAAGTTCTCCGCCTCAGTCGCACTGACGTCGCTAACTTGTGTGGCCCCTTTTCTACCTTCATTTTTTTTCAAATGCCTTTCTGGTAATTATATAATCATCTGCTGTTCTTCTGCCTTTTTCCCTGCTTGTTAATTCTCTTTCGATATCTGCATTACGAAAAACATAACGCGCGCCTAGTATCAGGTAACATACATTCATGTAAACTTACGGCCCGTGCAATCAAAATTGACTTCTTAGTTTGAGAAAATGCCAAAATGAAACAAGTGCGTGTATGAATTCAATCTTGCTCAGTCTGTGTCACTTTTTAAAGGGCTCTTTCTTCTTTACAAATAAAGAAAACAACTCATGGAGCTAAACAGAGCAGGTCGAGTAATATAAGGTTAAAATGTATTTAGGAGGGGAGGGGGGAGCCGCAAGCAGGCCATACGGAAGTCAAGTGGGTGCCCAACCCTAAAAGTTTGGAATCGCTGGACTACATCATACAACATTTTTTAGAGCTGTGTTCGATTTGGGGCTGAAATTAAGCTTTCGAAGCCCAACTTGTTCGAAACTTTAGACAAGAGCTTTCGCTTTACCACTATGAATCGTGTTGCAAGTGTTACAAGCGACGCGATTATTTTCAGCCGGCTGAAAATTCCATCTTGTGGAGCAAGGTTGAGTTTCTGGAAGTCTCAAGGGTCAGCTATTGTGCGTCACTGCCTGACTCCATGCAGTGGGTTGAAGTAAGTGCACTTGCTTGAGGTTTAAAACGAGTCGAGATTTGAAAGCTGAATTTTGGCGCCCCGTCGAAGATGCCCTAAATCTTTTTATTATTATTGTTTAACTGCGATGATCACTCTTCGACATATTGCGTAATTTAGGATCCTATACCTATATCCACGGAATGCGACGCTTTACATTTGCATGCATGAAAGGTAATCTATCATTCGGGTCAGCAGTCGGCACAGCAGGGCTGTCTCTGAAATTATGAGCCTTTGTGTCTCTTTACTAACCTGTATAATTATATTGTCAACTCGGGCTCACAGGTTGCCTTACCTATGATACCTTTGATGATACTTCGGACGAGGTCCAGGCGACGTTACGCACGCCGCCCATCTTGTGCTGAGGTGATGCTGCAGTCCGTGACAAGCGGGGTCGCTAACAGCGAGTTATCCCCACAGTTCACGTAGCCGCTTACAGCAGGTTTATCAGGCACTTTCAGTAAGCATGCGTCCAGTGAGTGGTTAAATTTCGCAGTCTCTGTACCGGTGACATTTCGAATGTGACAAGCCATTTTGTTGAATAATGTCGCCCTTCGGACCAGGAAGCTATTAGAATACTTTTTGGCTATCGCATCACCACCAGTTTTGATCGGAATGCGCACTTCACAAGTGCGACCAAAACGGTTTGAGTGTCTGGCCTGGATTCGCCTATTGACATTAATTCCTTTTAGAATTTTCCAAATATATATGATCGTAAAGCGCTCGAATCTCTTTTGAATTGAGTACCTTTGAAGTTGAGCCAGCCAAATCTTTCGTGATAGTTTAAATCTTTCATGCCTCGGATTTTGGCAGTGAACGATCTCTGGATAGCCTCAAGGCTCTTTAGTCTTTCCGTTTGCTTGGCATCCAAAGAGGTGAACAGTATTCAATTTTTGGCAGTATCAGTTGTTTCCAGAATCAAATCAAATCAAAATTATATATTTCTCCCCGTAGGAAGGTATTCACACAATAGTTCCAATACAATACATGTTCAGTACACTAGTGTAAAACAATAAGCAAGGAGTCTTACTCGCTAGGTTAAGAATTGACTGTACAACTCTACTTCACAACCTACTGTTCGTACAAGAAACAAAAAAAGAAAGAATATTTATTTTTTCTCATACGAATTTTTTTTTTTCATAAAATAATTCTATTAAAATACTTGCTGAGGAGACTAGATTAAAACATCTCAATGAGCCTTACAGATTAGGAAGCAGAATTATAGCGCTGTTATATTCACGACCTAGATTCTGTACAACACTTCACGAC